>JAQBSW010010901.1:0-22213 GCA_029291075.1 Eudiplozoon nipponicum | reverse complement strand
GAGATCTCCGCAATCCTTTAATAAATATGCTCCAAAGAACTGGTGTTATAACCACCAGAAGTTTTTTATGCTTGCCAAGTTTGTCTTTGTCGTTCCGAAGAATTTCCGAATGAGTGTCAATTTCCACAGCTGACGGAGAGGACAACAGACCGCAGGCACAAGGGTGCATCAGTATCGGGAAACGTCTGGCGCAGGAAGTAGAAGACCGTACTTTCTGCACATCAACGGCATCAACGGCGCTACAGGGAAGAAGCCAACTACAATCCGACATCCCTGTCGACTCTTTTCGTCCACGCCGAATTTTTCACATAGAGAACCAAACAGACAATGCCGGTCGCAATCACCAGCCTACTTGTTTGCATGACCCGGCCAAACAGCCCAACGAACTTCTGCACCTTCTTGATTTCAAAACTGGCGAAGAGTTCATCGTAGACACAGGTGCGGCAGTCTCAGTTCTCAAAGGTGATTCAATGGCCGAGATGTCGCTAGGCGTTCTTCTCGCAACAGCTACAGGCGAGCCCATACCAACTTATGGCTGCCAATACCGCACACTCAACATAGGTCTACGACGTGAATTTTCCCACAACTTCATCATTGCCAAGGTCTCACATAATATAATAGGCCTTGATTTCCTTCTAAAATTTCGGCTCATTGTTGATCTTGCCAATCAAAAGATCATCGACCCCTCCACCGGACTTGAGCAAAGCTTTTGGACACTTGCCTCCGAGCGTTTGGAGTTACAGGTCATTCAGCCAACCCCAGTGCATCATTCAGCAGAGATATCAGCAGCTCTTCGAAAATACAAATCGCTTTTCGATCTTAACAAGTCAGAGCTACGAGTCTCCAACTCGATGCATCATATCGTCACAGAAGGACAACCTATTGCACTCAAGAAGCGACCACTGGCTCCTGCTAAGCTGAAAGCTGCCCAAGAAGAATTCTCAAGGCTTTTGGAAGAGGGAATCATCAGACCATCGAAAAGTTCATGGGCGTCACCACTGCACTTAGTCTCAAAATCAAACGGATCGTACAGAGCCTGTGGAGACTACCGTAAGCTAAATTCAGTGACAAAATCTGATGCATATCCTATTCCAAATATCAACACTTTACTTGAAAAACTCAACGGCAGCAATTTCTTCTCAGTGATTGACCTCAGACAAGCGTACCATCACATACCGGTAGCACCAGGGATATCGAGAAAACTGCAGTCATCACTCCATTTGGCCTTTTCGAATATCTTTACATGCCTTTTGGACTTAAGTGTGCTACTCAGACATTTCAAAGATTCATAGACAACATACTTCGCGACGACTCTGCTTATTGTATGTCATATCTCGATGACATTATGGTTTTCAGTCCAGATCTAGAACCTCATGCGAAACATCACGAAATGTCCTCTCACGCTTATCCAACCACGGACTCAAGATCAACTGTGACAAGACGCAGATTGTAACTTCATCCGTCGACTTCTTAGGGCATCGTATCACGGCCCAAGGTATTCAACCGTTGCCGTCAAAGACGAATTCATTCAAGAATATCAAGTCACCAAGGACTTTGAGCGATTTGCAGAAAATCCTGGGAGTACTAAACTATTATCGCAAGTTCCTTCCAGGACTTTCAAAACAACTTTATCCTTTGTGCAGGCACCTGCGGAACCGAAAATGACTTAGCAAGAATTCCATCATTGCTTGGTCATCCAAAGACGAGGAATTACTTCGACTTGCCATCAACTCGTTAGCAAATGCCACAATGCTAACGCATCCAGATTTCGAAAAGCCATTTCTACTCATGACAGATGCTTCTGAATTCGCTATTGGAGCCACTTTGGAACAAGAGATCGACGGAGTTCGGAAGCCTATCAGTTTCTACTCGCGTACTCTCCAACCAGTAGAAACGAGGTACGACTCTTTCGGCCGAGAACTTCTCGCCATCCACGACGCAGTGCGCCATTTTATCAGCATCATTGGCAGTAGCAGATTTGTTGTTTTCACAGATCATGCACCACTAGTTAGCGCACTTCGAAACGCAACTTCAACCATCGCCAAGTACCCTGCCAGAGGGGAAAGACAGCTTTCTCGTCTAAGCGAATGGCAATTTGACGTCTTTCACGTCAAGGGCAAACTGAACTTCATTGCAGATGCCCTGTCCAGGCCAGACGTCTCTCTACAACCACCTTCGCCGTCACCATTCACTGTCAACTCCGTGGCACTCAGTGAACCTGCACTAACGCCAACTCTCCTGCGAACTGAACAACGCGGTGACATTCACATTCAAAGATCAATAGCCCGTCACCCAACCAAGTTCATATGCCGTCTGTGGGAAGGCTTACCAATTGTTTACTTCACGGGTACGCAGTCCAACAAGCCAGTTCTGCCGACCAGCCTTCAGAGAAAGGTTTTCGATTCAATTCACTCAATTTCTCACCCAGGAAGCCAAGCGACTGTCCGACTTCTTACAGATCGTTTCTGTGGTCACAGACTTAGGCAGAATGTTAAACGATGGGTCTCAGAGTGTGCTATTTGTCAGAAAAACAAGATCACACGACACACTCGTTCTAAGTTGCAACATTTTCGGTCTACTTCTCGCCTAGCCATCGTCCACATCGACATAGTTCATCTGACAAAGGTTCAAGGTTTCAGCTACCTTCTAACTATGATCGATAGATTTACACGGTGGCCTGCGGCATTACCTCTTGGCACCATTTCTGCAGACGAAGTAACTAACGGTTTTATCTCTGCATGGATATCCAATTATGGTGTTCCCAATGAGGTCATCACGGACAGAGGCACTTGCTTCTCATCTGATCGTCTCAAAACCACCTTGCGGTACATGGGATGCATCTTACGTCAGACGACTGCCTACTATCCCCAGGCTAATGGCATGGTAGAGAGAATGCATAGAGAACTCAAAGCAGCTTTAGCATCCTCGTCCATTAATGGCAACTGGGTCGATGCACTACCTTAAGTTCTGCTTGCCATGCGTTCCCGTACTCTTGAATCAATTAAAACATTTGCGTCACAACTCTTGTATGGCATGGATCTACGTCTGCCTATTGAGCTCCCATGTCTACTACCGGCACAAGATGACCCACAAGACGAAGCTACCCTCCTTCGATTTCATTTCGGTAACATGTCTGAATAGCAGCCGAGACACACGCCTCGTCCTGTCTTCGTTCACCCACAGCTCCACAGCTGCAAGAGAGTACTCGTTCGCAACAATAATTCTGTTGCACCACTACAACCCAAGTATCGCGGTCCTTACCCGATTTTACTCAGACAACCAAATTACTCCATCATTATGCAAGGCGCTACACCGACATCAGTAAGCATAGACAGGTTGAAACCGTTTATCGAACCACCTGATCCTGAGAGCGTTCAACCTTCTACACACGTCTCAGGCTCCGTCTGCCCACAATCTCAATAACCTGCTTTGTATAACGCGTAATTAATTTTTTTTAAAACATTAACATAAACTATCAAAATTTTTTAACCTTTCGTTATTTTTAGTATTTGTCTCACGTGGCATAACCAGCTGTTCTTAGCTAACAATTGTGTAGCATTTTTGAACAGTTCTTTGGTATTATGCCATCTCTGAGGCAATGTTCGTGTACATATTTTTATGCAGTTACCTTTGATTTTAATGTATATATTTTTACATTATAATGTATTTCTCACACATGACATCACACTGCCTATTTTGGTATGACCAGCTACTTAGAGCTAACGCTTTCGTGTAGCAACACTAAGTAGTGATCAGCTTCATATCATGGTACAGGCCACTTTCAATGAATATCTCAACTTTATCAATGGCACAAAGACCACTCTACAAATGTCATGACCACAACGTCAAACACTCTAGCTCCTTCGGTCGTATACAAACACATTGACAACGATCCAACCTGCTTAGGTTTTAACTTAAACCTGGCAAATTCAGAGGCGATTTACCTCGAAATCTTCACGGTGCGGCTCCCCAAACTTATACTGCTCTATTTTGCCTCACGTGGTATGATGGACCACTAGAGCTAACAATTTGAGTACCAATTCCTAGTGGTTACCTGGCGTCATATCATTGTTGAAGCAACCAACAAGCCTATTTAAGTTACCTGATCTGCGTTTTGACTAACGCAGCTTTCATTGTTCCAGTAAATTTCTTTTTTCATAATATTTCGATCTACATTACCGTAGATCTTCATCAGATGCATTTCACGAAACAAATGAAGCAAATGTGTTATTTCCTCTAGTCATAATATTTATATATACCACAGACTGACCTTTCATTAGATATTCGCGTGTCACATGTGTGTGTGTGCATTTTTATAACCGCTGTTTTCATCTAACTAATTTAGACAAGAGTGGCTGAATAATAATTTATCAATTGCATGCAATAACTATTCGTTTTTTTACACACTCAATGTAAATGACGTAACTGAGATGGGGAGACCCATAATTCAGAAACACTCGTCATAAAAACATGCCATGAGTGATAAAACCAGAAGTCCGAACGACTAATGCACATGTTAAATTACAATTCAAACCACTAGGTTATACTCAAGATAGATAAGTTAATAACAGTTATTGGCGCACGCCACGCATGTGCATGTGTATGTGTATGCATAACTAAAAAAACTTGGTTAAATTATTTTGATACACATGTACGTACATCTAAATGAAACTGCAGTCAATAGACATTAATTTACACTTTGCACGCGTCAGACAAATTATTATTTATAAATATTGTATTATTAGAACATTTACAATGGGTAGGGTGGGGGTGTAAACAGAAAATTTAGGTTGAAATCACTATTTGTTTTAAAATCAAATGAATAGTTAGAGATGGCATTTGAAGGCTATATTCATAATTGTTTATTCATTTCTTGAATTAAAGCCCAATAATTAGTCAATCTTCATCTGATGTTCTTAATCTTTTACTGGAGCTAGATTCAGTTACCAATTCATGCAATTGTCTTTTCTTTCCATTAGCTAATGCAGTATTCCAAATCGGACCTAAAGATTTTTCAACAGCTGTTTCATTCATAATATCATCTCTAGATTTAATTTCTAAAGATTCCCTAATCAATCTCGTCACCCTATTACGACTACATATTGCTATGCGTTTGCATTCCTCCCAGTCGATAGTATGCCCAGTCTCCACTACATGACGAGCAAGATCTGATTTAGCAATATGTCCATACTTACACGCAGTTTTATGTTCACCTCTTCTTACTTTGATTGGACGCATGGTCTCACCAAGATACTTGAGACTACAATCATTGCATGGGATCTCATACACTCCTGAAGTGTCTAAGGGTTCAATCTTTTCTTTTCGATTAGGGAGTATAGTGCCTAGTGTAAGGGGCTGTCTTAAAACGGTCCTTATATTGTATTTTAAAGCTATTGATTTCACTTTCCTACTTAATATAGAGTCTGGTAATACCATGATCTTCCGCTCTTCCTTCTCCGTATCTGCTTTTATGTATCTCAAACTAGGATTAAATTTCTTCACCATGTCCCTCATTGTTGTATCTATTAAATGAGGAGGGTAGCCATTAGACTTGAATATATCGCGTAGTCTGTCTAATTCTAACTTCCTATGCTTTATATCTGTTAATTTGAGACTTCTTAATGTTAATGACTTTAAGATCCCGACTTTCATACGAAACGGGTGATTGGACTTCAAATTAAGAAGGATTCCTGAATAAGTATCCTTCCTATAAATATCTCTTCCAAATTTCAGACCATTTCTAATAAATTTGACATCTAAAAATGGTAATTCACCCGACGATTCCCTCTCTAAGGTAAATTGTAGTTCGCTCATTCGATTAGCTAAATTTAAGAAATTTACCAATTTATTGTCACCATGGTTCCAGATCAGTAATATATCATCCAAGAAACGTAGGTACAGTTTTGGTTTCAATGGAGTCTTATCCAACAGATTATTTTCCAAATAATGCATAAAGATATTGGCTATTGGGACCGACAAAGGTTGTCCCATTGGAACGCCTCTAATTTGTTTATAAAATTCCTTACGAAATTTAAAATAAGTGGAGGACATACAAATATACATCATCTCCATGACGTGTCCTAACGTCATTTTGCTTCCTTCTAATATTAATGGGTGATCAACTAGGAAACGTCTAAAACAATCCAGAGCCTCAGGTACCGGTATATTTGTGTACATAGATACTACATCTAAGCTTACTAATCTATCCTTTTCATCTAGTACACATTTATCAACAATTTCAACAAAATGACATGAGTTAAGCAAGGTATGTTCTAAGAAATAGGAATATTTTCTTATTCTATGGCACAAAAACTTTGAAATTTTATATGTTGGGGAGTGTTGTACATTCACTATAATTCTTAAAGGATTACCCGGCTTATGCACTTTAACTAAACCATAAACTCTGGGTGCTACGGTATCTCTTTGAATGAGAGTGTTACCATGCGTCGAATCCAATTCTTCATTAGCAATCATATTATTGATTAATAATTTTACTTGCCCTTGTAATTTATCAGTAGGGTCTTTTGTTATTTTAGTGTATACTTCAGCATTACTTAACTGTTCTATCATTTTATTGTTATAATCAGATTGATTCATCAGAACTGTAGCTCCTCCTTTATCCGCCTTAAGACATATAACATTATTTGATACTAAATCTTTTCTGAGACGTTTAATTTCATAATTAGGCTTAACTTTATCCTCTTTGTGTGTTAAAACCAATGAGGCAACGTCTAATTCAAATTTCACCTTATCATTATCCGAAAGAAGCTTTGCCGTTTTGACAGCCTCAGTAATTAATTCGTTTCTAACCGATCTTTCATTAGGAATAGCCATGTTTAAACCACGGTTAAGTAGTTCAACTTGATCCTTCTTAAGATTTAATGTTGATAGATTTACTATTCTATTAGTCCCGATTAAATTATCACTTTCTTGGGGTCTATAAATTCCCAAGTCAGCTAATTTTTTATCGTGTCTAATTCTTACTTTTTTATTTCTCTATTACGGGCTTTATCACTGAAATCCTCAATGCATTTAAAATCATCTGCGTGCAAAAGAGAAGTTAACATCGATCTTAGTTTAGTTTTTTCTTAATAAGTATAATCTTACGTTTAACTAAATCACGAATCAAAGTTTTTATAATATTTATACAAAGGTCATGCTTAAGAGACATGCCATAAGCATTTAACTTAAAATTTAATTTAAAACGAAAACATTTAGGAATAACATCATGTTTTAAACAAATATTTAAAAAGGAAATATTTGACACTTGCCTCATGATTTGTTGTTTCATTAACGTATATTTATTATACCATTTAACGGTATTACTGCTATAATTCCATGTTAAATGTTTCTTGAAGGAATGTTTTTTTGTGCGGTACTGAATTAATTGAAATTACCTGATCTGCGTTTTGACTAACGCAGCTTTCATTGTTCCAGTAATTTTCTTTTATCATAATATTTCGATCTACATTACCGTAGATCTTCATCAGATGCATTTCACGAAACAAATGAAGCAAGTGTGTTATTTCCTCTAGTCATAATATTTATATACCTCAGACTGACCTTTCATTAGATATTCGCGTGTCACATGTGTGTGTGTGCATTTTTATAACCGTTGTTTTCATCTAACTAATTTAGACCAGAGTGGCTGAATAATAATTTATCAATTTCATGCAATAACTATTCGTTTTTTTCACACTCAATGTAAATGACGTAACTGAGATGGGGAGACCCATAATTCAGAAACACTCGTCATAAAAACATGCCATGAGTGATAAGACCAGAAGTCCGAAACGACTAATGCACATGTTAATTTACAATTCAAACCACTAAGTTATACTCAAGATAGATAAGTTAATAACAGTTATTGGCGCACGCCACGCATGTGCATGTGTATGTGTATGCATAACTAGAAAAAACTTGGTTAAATTATTTTGATACACATGTACGTACATCTAAATGAAACTGCAGTCAATAGACATTAATTTACCCTTTGCACGCGTCAGACAAATTATTATTTATAAATATTGTATTATTAGAATATTTCCAATGGGTAGGGTGGGGGTGTAAACAGAAAATTAAGGTTGAAATCACTATTTGTTTTAAAATCAAATGAATAGTTAGAGATGAAATTTGAAGGCTATATTCATAATTGTTTATTCATTTCTTGAATAAAAGCCCAATAATTAGTCAATCTTAATCTGATGTTCTTAATCTTTTACTGGAGCTAGATTCAGTTACCAATTCATGCAATTGCCTTTTCTTTCCATTAGCTAGTGCAGTATTCCAAATCGGACCTAAAGATTTTTCAACAGCTGTTTCATTCATAATATCATCTCTAGATTTAATTTCTATAGATTCCCTAATCAATCTCGTCACCCTATTACGACTACATATTGCTATGCGTTTGCATTCCTCCCAGTCGATAGTATGCCCAGTCTCCACTACATGACGAGCAAGATCTGATTTAGCAATATGTCCATACTTACACGCAGTTTTATGTTCACCTCTTCTTACTTTGATTGGACGCATGGTCTCACCAACATACTTGAGACTACAATCATTGCATGGGATCTCATACACTCCTGAAGTGTCTAAGGGTTCAATCTTTTCTTTTTGGTTAGGGAGTATAGTGCCTAGTGTAAGGGGCTGTTTTAAAACGGTCCTTATATTGTATTTTAAAGCTATTGATTTCACTTTCCTACTTAATATAGAGTCCGGTAATACCATGACCTTCCGCTCTTCCTTCTCCTTATCTGCTTTTATGTATCTCAAACTAGGATTAAATTTCTTCACCATGTCCCTCATTGTTGTATCTATTAAATGAGGAGGGTAACCATTAGTCTTGAATATATCGCGTAGTCTGTCTAATTCTAACTTCCTATGCTTTATATCTGTTAACTTGAGACTTCTTAATGTTAATGACTTTAAGATCCCGACTTTCATACGAAACGGGTGATTGGACTTGAAATTAAGAAGGATTCCTGAATAAGTATCCTTCCTATAAATATCTCTTCCCAATTTCAGACCATTTCTAATTAATTTGACATCTAAAAATGGTAATTCACCCGACGATTCCCTTTCTAAGGTAAATTGTAGTTCGCTCATTCGATTAGCTAAATTTAAGAAATTTACCAATTCATTGTCACCATGGTTCCAGATGAGTAATATATCATCCAAGAAACGTAGGTACAATTTTGGTTTTAATGGAGTCTTATCCAACAGATTATTTTCCAAATAATGCATAAAGATATTGGCTATTGGGACCGACAAAGGTTGTCCCATTGGAACGCCCCTAATTTGTTTATAAAATTCCTTACGAAATTTAAAGTAAGTAGAGGACATACAAATATACATCATCTGCATGACGTGTCCTAACGTCATTTTGCTTCCTTCTAATATTAATGGGTGATCAACTAGAAAACGTCTGAAACAATCCAGAGCCTCAGGTACCGGTATATTTGTGTACATATATACTACATCTAAGCTTACTAATCTATCCTTTTCATCTAGTACACATTTATCAACAATTTCAACTAAATGATATGAGTTAAGCAAGGTATGTTCTAAGAAATAGGAATATTTTCTTATTCTATGGCACAAAAACTTTGAAATTTTATATGTTGGGGAGTGTTGTACATTCACTATAATTCTTAAAGGATTACCCGGCTTATGCACTTTAACTAAACCATAAACTCTGGGTGCTACGGTATCTCTTTGAATGAGAGTGTTACCATGCGTCGAATCCAATTCTTCATTAGCAATCATATTATTTATTAATAATTTTACTTTCCCTTGTAATTTATCAGTAGGGTCTTTTGTTATTTTAGTGTATACTTCAGCATTACTTAACTGTTCTATCATTTTATTGTCATAATCAGATTGATTCATCAGAACTGTAGCTCCTCCTTTATCCGCCTTAAGACATATAACATTATTTGATACTAAATCCTTTCTGAGACGTTTAATTTCATAATTAGGCTTAACCTTACCCTCTTTGTGTGTTAAAACCATTGAGGCAACGTCTAATTCAAATTTCACCCTATCATTATCCAATAGAAGCTTTGCCGTTTTGACAGCCTCAGTAATTAATTCGTTTCTAACCGATCTTTCATTAGGAATAGCCATGTTTAAACCACGGTTAAGTAGTTCAACTTGATCCTTCTTAAGACTTAATGTTGATAGATTTACTATTCTATTAGTCCCGATTAAATTATCACTTTCTTGAGGTCTATAAATTCCCAAATCAGCTAATTTTTTATCATGTCTAATTCTTACTTTTTTTATTTCTCTATTACGGGCTTTATCACTGAAATCCTCAATGCATTTAAAATCATCTGCGTGCAAAAGAGAAGTTAACATCGATCTTAGTTTAGTTTTTTTCTTAATAAGTATAATCTTGCGTTTAACTAAATCACGAATCAAAGTTTTTATAATATTTATACAAAGGTCATGCTTAAGAGACATGCCATAAGCATTTAACTTAAAATTTAATTTAAAACGAAAACATTTAGGAATAACATCATGTTTTAAACAAATATTTAAAAAGGAAATATTTGACACTTGCCTCACGATTTGTTGTTTCGTTAACGTATATTTATTATACCATTTAACGGTATTACTGCTATAATTCCATGTAAAATGTTTCTTGAAGGAATGTTTTTTGTGCGGTACTGAATTAATTGAAATTACCTGATCTGCGTTTTGACTAACGCAGCTTTCATTGTTCCAGTACCGCACAAAAATCATTCCTTCAAGTTTGAGAAAGATTTAAATAGAGTGACAAAGTTTCTAAATGAATCCATTTCATTTTTATCAAATTACTATTGCGAACGAAATTCATGCTTTAATTATATTGGCCTCAGCATGCATTTCTGGTCCAATCTATACTAGTTCAGTACCAATTTATTTAAATAAAAAGTTGCAAGCTTGATATATGCACCATTTCAGATATAATTATATTTTTCATTATAAACTATGCGTTGTGTGAGTATGTAGACGGGTTGCGACCTTTTCGTGAACTCATATTGTACTGTGCAGAATTTCCCCATGGGCAGATATCGAACTGGTCACGGTTTGCTTCGGAGTCTATAACTCTATCAAAACGCCACTTTTTTAAACAATTCCCATGTCTTATAAATAATGCGTGTAATTATGTTCTATGCAATCATGATTAAAGTAACTGCTAATATGCAGACAAAATGTATCAATAACGGCTATAAAATTAATAGGTAAATAATGTAAACTAGATGAACTAGTGACGTTAAAGTGTAGAGCGCAAAGAACGTTATTTTTGAAAGAAAATAATTTATAATTTTTACTTTACATAAGTGAGCAGAGAAAAAATGAGCAACTAAATATAATTCACACTTAGTCATTAGTTCAAATCCTTTTGTTCAGTCGTCTTGCTTTAGTCAAATTAGTTGATACATTAAATCAAATTTACGAGCTTCAAGTAAACACTTATCCCATTGTTTTTAACCAGTCGTCGAACAACATAACAAAATTAGCGCCAGCCGCAACACACTGACGCGTTTCGATCTTCCATGATCATCAACAGAGTACGACGGCAAACTGACTATCGAGGATCAAACCGTATTAAATATATATGGAAATGAAGGTTAGATATACGGCTCTCACATATTGACTGGAAATATCGGTTGAACAATTTCTATGCAGTCACGAACATTAACTGTTTTTATCTTTTGCCACATTTACATATAAAGGCAATAAAATTTAACAATAATTGATTGCGAGTGTAGTGGTACGAATTCTTTAAATTAAGTTTGCGAGCTTGAAGTAAGCACCCATCCCATTGTATTTAACCAGTCGTCGAACAAAATAACAAAGGAATGGTTAAATACAGTGGGATTGGTGTTTACTTCAAGCTGGCAAACTTGATTTAAATAATTTTACCACCACCACCCACTCAATCATTTATTGTTAAATTGTATTTCCTACATATGTGCATGTGGCAAAAACTACAAATAATTAATGTTCGTGGCTGCATAGAAATTGTGCAGCCAACATTTCCAATCAAGTTCAATGTATGCGTGACTGCTAGAGGTGAGAGATGCATATCTAAATTCGATTTCCATATGTATCCGATGCGGTTAAATCCCTCGACAGTCAGTTTGTTGTCATACTCTTGATGATGATCATGGAAGATTCTTATATATATATATATATATATAGATATATATATATATATATATATATATATATATTATTATTTATTATTATAATGTATTTACAATTGGGAAGATAAAACACATCAATAACAAAGTGGATAATGACCATTTATTTCGAGACTTCTACATCACTTTCAATCTTTTGATTAATATGCACCCTAGGTTATAATTTGATTTTATTTGGGTAACAAATCTGACTCGGTTTTACTTGCATTTCTTTTTAAGTATTATTATTTTGTGTGCGTATTTGTATGTGTGTGGTCCTCTTTTCATGTAAAGGCCTTTCACGCTGTATTGCTAAAATGATTTCTGAGATCTGTTCATACTTGTATTCATAGCTTGAGAGCTAATCAACTCTTTAAATCAAGTTTGCGAGCTTGAAGTAAACACCAATCCCATTGTATTTAACTAGTCTTCGAAAAACAACAAAACTACCACTATAATCATCATCAGAGTAAGACGGCAAACTGTCTATCAAGGATCAGACCGCATTCAATATATATGGAAATCAAAGTTAGATATGCGGCTCTCACATCTAGCTGTCTCGCGTACATTGAACTTGCCTGGAAATGACGGCTGCACAATTTCTCTGTTGTCACCAACATTAACTGTTTGTAGCCTTCGCCGCATATACTTAAATAGGCGTTACAATTTAAAAATAATTGATTGAGCGGGTGGTGATGAATATTGAGACAAACACACTAATTCTTTAAATCAAGTTTGCGAGCTTGAAGTAAACACCAATCCCATAGTATTTAACCAGTCATCGAACAACATAACAATACTACCACCAGCCGCAACGCACTAACGCTTTCGATGTTGAATGATCATCATCGGAGTGCGACGTCAAACTGACTATAGAGGATCAGACCGCATTCAATATATATGGAAATCAAGTTTAGATATGCGGCTCTCACATCTAGCAGTCTCGCATACATTGTACTTGATTGTAAATGTCGGCTGCACAATTTCAATGCGTTCACGAATGTTAACTGTTTGTATAATTAACCAAATGTTCGCATTATTGGCTGTAAATTGTACGAATGTTGTCTCCACGAGTATAGTCTGTCATGCTTTCTTCTTCCGGAATTTTTCCTCCACTTTATAACAGCGCAGGTGCGGATTGGAGTGTTGAATGGTCATATTGTTTCGAAATTTCTGTCTCCGTAAGTGCAGCTGTTTTTCCCCTTGCACTTTGTAAGAGAGAAATTGTTCGAATTGACTGAATGCCCGTTTCCAATACATGATCGGAAATAGCTGATTTCCTGACGGTGCTAAGCCTTTGTTTAATCAATTTCTGTGGCAAATTGTGCTGGATTCTGTTAAGGAATTGCTACCTCGTACGTTTAATATATGTGCTACTGCACAAACCTGAGAATTTGTATACCACGTATGATTTGGAGAGAATTGGCAATTGATCTTTGCCATACAATCTCATGATCCTCTGCGTGCTAAATGTGATATTAACTTTAATACTTTAAAAATTCTCCTTATTTATACTATTTAGCCGTAGTGAAAATATTAAAGTCGGTACGTCACCTCTAAATGGTATGTTTAGGAAAACCTGCTTGACGATATCATCTCTAATACGAATATGCCGTGGTCTAATGTTGACATCGATGAACTGCCCTATGTAGTTATACATTTGCAAATTTTCCTCATGTAGCCCAGTTCATCAGCAATCTTGTGTTCAGAGCAGATCATCCTGATTCTGTTTGCTAGGTTGTTACCCAAGTTTCTCTTGTGGGATTTTGGCACACTGCTATTGTACTGAATTTATTTCCCGGTGAAAATGGATTTCCTCTCCATGACCAGTATCAAATCCCCATTTTCTTCTCCAGTGGCTCTGATGTCCAGGGGGGGAACTATTGTCTTTCTACACCTCGAGAGTGAATTTGATGTCTGGATTGGCTTCATTGGCTTGCTTGAGGAATTCGGGTGTGTCAGCTGCTTCTGGGATGAACAATATTATATCATCAACAAAATTTTTTATAGTGCGCACTGTTTAATTATACATTTTAGGCACGTTTTTTCAAGATGATACATGTATAAATTGCCAGGAGTGGTGATTTGTTGTTTCTCATTTTTACGCCATGGATCTGACTGTAGTATTTACCTTCAAGTGTAAATTGCACGTTTTTTGTGCATGCTAATATGAGATTTTTGATGTCATTCGTATTCCTTTTTGTACTGTTCTAGTGTTCTAACTATCTCAGATTTCACCCAAGTCATCACAAAAAATAGCATATAGTCGAAATTAGAAAACTCCAATCGGACAAATTTATACGACTTGCCACACCCTAAAAAGGATCAGGAGTTGTTATACTTGAAGCCGCCGCCTATAAAAGTCCCATGAACAAGATTATAAATGATCAATCGAAATTCAAACAAGATATCAAACAGAAAGATGATTAAAAAATATCGAATCAAGAATAAATGCAATTCTGAAAAAGTTGCAAAAACACGTCTTATCATCGATGGCTGATTCCGATATTAGTTCAAGACTCATAGAAGACATCCAATAGGCAAAGCCCGTCGGAACAAACACCGCAAGATTGTACGGCAAACCAAAAGCGCATGAAGCCTTGACAGCCTCAGGAGCTCCTTTGATGCGGACTATCATGTCAATGATCAATGCCCCGCAACGTAAAAAAGCGAAGTTTCTCTGCAAAATATTTCAGCCTTTACGAAATATCATAAACGAAAACACTATCAAGGACTTCATCAAGTTAGCAGATGAGCTGAAGGGGAAAACATTCTACAGAATAAAATGGTCTAGCTTGACTTCTCATCCTTTTTTACGGCAATATCACTGGATAATACAACGACGATCTTGTGTGACGTGATGAAAAATGAGTTTCACGATTTTCCTTTAGACACAAATGACGTCAAAGATCTCATATTGTCATGCATAAAAAAGGTGCAATTTACATATGTATGGAAATGCTACCGTCAGATCGATGGTGTAGCTACGGGAAGCTGTATTAAACCCATCCTTTCTGGATGCATACATGCATCATCTGGAATATACGAGCTTAAAATGTATAATATAGCAGTGCGCATTCTAGAAAATGTATGTAAATAATATACTATTGTTCACTACAGAAGCAGCAAACACATCCGAAATCCTCAAGCAAGCCAATGGAGCATATCCAAACGTCCAATTTAATCTCAAGGTAGAGAAAGATACTAGTTTTGCTTTCCTTGACATCAAACGCATTCGAAAAGAAAATGGGGATTTGACACTAGTCATATGTAGGAAATCCACTTTCACCGGGAAATACATTCGTTGCAAGATCTGTGTGCCAAAATCTCACAAAAGAAACTTGAGTAATAACCTAGCAAACAGAATCAGGAAGATCTGCTCTGAACACGAGATTGATGAAGAACTGAGCTACCTGAGGAAAATTTTGCAAATGTATAACTACACAGGGCAGTTCATTGATGTCAACATCAGACCACTGCAGATTTGCATTAGAGAGGATACCGTCAAGCAGGTTTTCCTAAACTTACCATTTATAGGCGACGTACCAGCCTCAATAATTGCACGGCGGCTAAATAGTATAACTAAGGAGAACTTTTCTATTGTTAAAGTTAATATGACGTTTATTACACAGAGAATCATGAGGTTGGATACCAAAGATCAATTGCTAATTCTCTCCAAATCATTCAAATTCTACAAACTCTCAGGTATGTGCGGTGGCACCTATATTGGATGTACGAAGAAGCAATTCTTTAAAAGAATCCAGCATCATTTGCTGAAGAAATTGATTAGTAAATTCTTGGCACAGTCAGGATAATCAACCATTTCCTGTCATATATCCAAAACGGGGCACCCAGTCAATTCGTTCAATTTCTCAATTCTACATAAAGCAAAATCAGATAAATTATTATTATATATAATAGTATATCATATAATAGTATATATATATAGATATATATTAAAAAAACACCTGGCCTAAATATTCCAAAGTTTCATCAAAATGCTATTCTAAACGACTGGCCACGAATAACAAAATTCAGCAATAACTTACTAACATCCATACAAAAGATTACACTCGAAGAGACAACATTCGTACACGTAACAGCCAACAAAGCGAACATTTGGTTAAATATTAAGCTATCAATACTAGAATGAACAGGTCTCAAACATCAATTCGCAATACATCAGGAAAGGCCTTTAATTACGAACAGGAATACGCAAAGACATACGAATACGCACTTGCTAATCAGCTCAAACAATAAATAGAAGTTAAACCGAGTCAGATTTGTTGCCAAACGCATAATCGAATGAAAACCGAGGGTGTATATAAATGAAAGAATTTAAAGTGATGTTTAGTAGATTTGAAATAAATGGGCATTAACCACTTTGTTTTTCATGTGTCTTTTCTTCCTAATTAGAAATATAATTCGTGATATTCGAAGGAAATGGACATTATATACACACACATACACACACACACAAATATATATATATATATATATATATATATATATATATATATATATAGAGTAAATCACTTAAAATCGTCGATTCTTCATAAACTTAATTTGTCATTTCGCATTATATGCCTAAATAATCACAATCAAATGTATATTAATTAGGTAAAATTTAATTTTTTATGATAAGATTTAAAGACTATATTTTAGGTATAATTGAGTATTTTAGGTATAATTGAGTAAAATTGTCTCAAAATATATTTTAATTTTTGCCATTCTATTTTATCAAAATTTTCCTTGATAAAAGCCGTCGAGTAAAAGATTCTTTAAAAGTAAAAAATTGAATAAATTATGTGCAACTATCCAGTCAATCTGAAAAAAGATATGTGATCTATTCTTTATCGTTTGCAATTTAATTTTTCCTGGATTATCCGATAAAATCATGCCTAATAAATCTAATTATTACGCCTTCAGTTATAATTTATTTATTTCGAAGCATTAAAAAGCAAATTCTGATATTCAATAAATGAAGGATACCCAGAGGGTGCATGACTATGTGATGAGATAACACAACTCAGCGTTACCCAAGCAGAATGCACTAGCGCCTTGCTACGCAAAACCATGGAATTCAAAGTTATGTATGTGATGTAAATGAGCACTTGGTCGTCTATTCCTAGTGCATTTATTATTTATTAATCACCAGATTCTATTGATAAGATGGAATTGGCTGACTAGCTATACAATATTTCATTGGTGGCGGTTTAGAACGACCTCGCTTATTTATACTTGCATCAGAGGAATATGAGTTTTAGAAACGTGACGCATAATGTGTTATTTAAGGGAATATCAAATTTGACTTGGCGTCAACCTCATACCATTTTGTAACGGAAAATATATTTTTTTTTACTGAGTGAAATATAACATATTTTATATTTGTTCTGACAGGCTGAAAGTATATTCCAACTTTAATAAGTATTTCAAGTGCAATTCAATTAATTGTATAACCTCATATTTTGCTGCATTTTTACTCAAGTATGACCCGTATTTAATGAGTTCGTTGAGAAGTATACACAGGCTGGAAAATGAAACGAAATTTCAATTTACATGATTTGAGTTGACATCAGTCTAATTTAGAATCAGACGCACAACATCGCTAATCATTATTCAGTTTGCAACCTCCATTGTCATTATGACTGCACGATAGAATAATGTGAAATTATGGTGTAACCCAAATATCGGAAACGCCTCCAACATCAGTAGTAACTTAAAAACTGTTTTCAGGGCTGAAAGTCCGGCATCACTTTTTTACACAGTGATGATGGTAATCTTCTGATAGATTTTGTCCGATTTTTAAAATTTAATGAATTTAGTAGTATTTAACGGCAGGGGTGGGGAAAACGAATAAATTTCTCAAATTTGTGGGTTTGAAATTTATAAAAACTATTATTTAACAAGAGGCGCAACAGAGCACATAAACAAAATCTAATACACGACAAATTTTAAAAAGAATTTAGAAAAGTTACAATTATTTTATCAGTAATGACAAATTCTATTCAAATAGCAAAAAATATTTAAAAAAATAACTCTATAGCTAATTTCAGGTAGGGACATAACGAGATCTTAATTTGAACGATGGGTAGATTATATTTCGCACACCAAATTTGTATCTCCATCGCTTTTAATTATTGTACATCGATGATTGGCATTTTATTTCAGGGGTTTTTTAAAAATTCGAAAGAAAAACAACTGTCAGTTTTGACAATAACGAATAAAGAACCAACAATTTCGACTGGCTGTAAAACTGAAAGTTATAATAGTTCTAAGCGGTTCAATTTGAGTGACATAAGACTATTACACGTTCACATTATTCGTTTAACTTTTTAAATTTAAAAACGGAGATGAAGTCAAAAGGTACACAAAGAAATAGCTGAGATTCTAGAATTAAATTCATTAAAAAACAAAACAGCGGGGGTCATTGAGTTGATAGACGTTTCTGAAAATATACAAGGTCATATTGAACTTTTAAAAATATATGTTCTAATTAAATCTAAAATTTTATAATCAAAGGAAGTTTTAATCTACGTTGACGCTTTCTTAAAAATAAGTGATTATTGACATATGACTATGATATAGAATACAGTCCAGTTATTTAATGGCTAATTACTGAAAACCTGAAAGCATGGAAGCGATTTGATTAATCGTAAGTTAAAATAATAGCGGAACTTAATTAATGACTTAAGAAAATATAAAATTAATACGAATTTCCATCAACAAATTAAATTCGAAATAATTGCATCTTAATCTTATTTCAACTATTTAAATAGTAAAATTAACAATAAAATATTCTACGGCAAAATATTAATATACAATTAATTCAGTGCAATAAGATTAAATAAAGCAGATTAAATATTAATCTATGTTGTGCGAATGGTTAGATAAAACGTAAATGGTGTTTATCTCTTGTTCGTAAACTTTATTTATGGAAAAGTAAGATTAGATGTTATGTAGGAATAAATATCATTAAATTCTTTGCTGTAGACACGTTGAATATGGTATACAGTTTATGCGTACTTCGGTTTTATACATTGCCCTAGCCATAAGAAGAATAGTTAATTATTAAAAGAAAAATATTAATTTAAATAACCAATAATTTTTAAAGTACCACTGCCGAAATAAGTCGAATTATCAAATAGAAAAGGGGATGCTTCAGTCAGCTGAAGAAATGGCCGTAAATATAATATCTCGCTATTCCATGCGTTTTATACGTTTCTATTTTCGTCGACTTTAATGTTAATCATAGGGTATCGTTCAAGACTTTTGCGCAAAAATCAGAACGTCCTGTATGAGATAGAAACATTTTCAATTTGAATTATATGATAATTGTACCTGACTAAGCCAGCAAAACTTAATGAGTGCAAACCATTTAATTGATTATTTAAATTATTTTTAAAACACTTCTTTTTATAATTGATATAGAATTTTTATAATAAGTCTTCATTACTGCCATTATTTTTTTGGATTTTGCAAAAAATAAGCAAACAGACTGTCTAAAGATCATACTGGACAAGTGAAGGAAATAAAAATAAGATATGCGTCTTTTCCATATGTAAGTCCCCCATATAATGTATTTGATTGAAATGCCAGCCGCGAAATTACTTCGCAGTCACGATCATTACTGTATTACAGCTTTCAATACAACAATATTTTATATAAAAATAAACAATCATTTCTTGAATGATTGCACAGTGCCAGCGTCACATTTATAGAATCCATGACATTGTGCCGTGGGTTGTCACATTGCTGCAATGGTACTGGATGTTAGGGTTGGGTCTGCTATATGCAAAATGTTTATATATATATATGGTTGTTCAGTGGGTGACTTCATGTGCTTCATGCATATGCATACATAGAATTTTGTTACTGAGACCAATTCTTTGTTTAAAACCTTTAGTGAATGAAAAATTTAAATATAAATGGATCTGTTTCAGAACGACTTTACCACATTTGCTTATATATGTTATTATGAGCATTGTGACTCTATGTGTGGTTAGAGGCCTAATGATGATATGGTTAGTTACGTTCCGAAACGTAGCTTGTAACAAAGATGAGATCGTACCTCAATTATAGTGATTAGTACGAACGAAGTTGAAGTCATTAGAGGAAAGGGACAAATTAGCATCCAGCCACCATGAAGCCGAAGTCGATGTGTTCTTGGAAATGGAGATCATCGGAGTTTTGTGAAACTGATAGTGCAAAGTGATGACCCATGAAAGAAAATCGTGAATACTCTAATCTATCATTGATTGCGCAAATAGATATACCAATTTTTATAGATAAATGTTGCGCACTTGAGACAAACACCAATCCCGTTGTACATGAACAGTCGCAAAACTTAGCAAATTATATGTTTGTTCGTCGGTCGAACTGACACTATTCGAACTTCTATGGTCATCAGTAAAGCTCTACGCCAATCTGACCAACGAGGTTCAAACTGGCGTGTGTATTGCGGAAAAGCAAAATTATTCAAGACAAAAAAATAAATTACACTGTCCCTGCTATGTCGATTGCACAATATCTATGTACTCTTAGGAATAAACTTATAGCAGGTCTCTCTAAATTTGAATATGCCATGCAACTAAACAAGTGGGTGGTGATGTTAATAAATTATATCACGTATGCGAGTCTGAGATATACACAAATCCCGCCGTTTATATTATATTTGATAGCGTGATTTATGGACAAGTTATCCTAACCCACGCAATCAATGATTATTTTATTGTGTGATATATATATATATATATATATATATATATATATATATATATATATATATATAAATTTCATTGTACCCTTCCTGTGTAGCAAAAACAAAAAGAAATTTTATCAGATACAAGAAATATTTCTTTCGCATGGTCTCCTCAAATATCTACTAATGAAAATATCTTTATATATAAATTGGAAAGCAAAACAAGATAGAAATATGTGAACATAAGAGAGTGTGAAAAATAGAAACCAATCAAATTGCGTGCGTCACATCCAGTTCAAGCTCAATGCTTGTACGTGCTTCTTCTGCTTACATAAATCCGGCTGCAATTTGTTTATCCATAAGGCTTCGTATGTGGCTAGCTCCCTTTTGTTTTTGCATTTAGTAATTACTTTGAATGCTACGTCTGGAGAACATACGTGCGATGTTTCGATGATGTGTTGCGCAATAGCAGACGTGTATTCACCATTTGATTTAAAACAGGCGTTCAAGTTGCAATGTTCTCTCATTCGAGTAATTAACTGTCTGGTCGATCGGCCTACGTAAGTTGATCGACAACTTGCGCATGTATATTGGTAAATAATATTTGATATCGACATTAACGGCTGTTTCTCTTTGATTGCTGGTAAAGGCAAGTGTGTTACCCTAAATAACACTCGTAGTTTGGCTGCATTAAATGTGCGTGTTAATGCTGCTTCAACTTTCTTTTGTGACATTCGGGAAACTGCATCCCCCTTAAATGGGATTTTTAGGTAGACTGTTTTCTTTTCTGGCCCATAATACGTCTGTTTCTGTTTAATTCCCCTTTTAATAATTGATTCAATTAATTGTCTGGGATAGCCATTAGACATTAAATCGTTAATTGTTTTATTATATTCATTTTCTTTACAGACTTGACTAATCAACCTGTCGATTCTTGAAAAGCAACCACGAACTGTTGATAATTTATATTGAAATGGCACAAAACTGCTGTAATGCAAATACTGTGCAGACCATGTTGGTTTATGGTAAATTGTTCTGTTTAATTTACCATTAGTTTCTTTCTTTAATAGTACATCTAAGAAAGGCAGACAGTCATCTTTCTCGTGCTCTGACGTGAAGCCGATATTCTTATGTGCTTTGTTGAAACATTAAAGCAATGATCATGATTGCGACCTGTTCTTAAGTACAAGAAATATATCATCCACGTACCGTATATATTGAGTACATTTACTTATGTCACTCTTTAATGATGTATTTTCTAGGTGCCCTAGAAAAATCTCAGCCAACACTGGGGATAAGGGGCTTCCCATTGCGACACCATCAGTCTGTTTGTAGA
>JAQBSW010010900.1:0-22222 GCA_029291075.1 Eudiplozoon nipponicum | reverse complement strand
GGAAGATTTATGATTGTTACTGTTAGAATTTTTTTGCGTGAGGGCAAGTCGAGTATAGTTTGAGAAAAATTAAATGCATCTGGTTGCACATAACGAATAACTGATTGGAGGTGGTTAGTTCGAACTGTACGTCTAAAGAGTTGCCTTTTAGGTTCCAAAAAAGGTGAGGCTAACCAACAAAAATCGATTAGTATATAACACAAACTTTTATGTAGTTTGCGGCAGGGTGGCCCAGTGGTTAGAGCAACAGATTCCGAAGCAGACGTGCCCAGGTTCGAGCCATGTCCGCGGCATATTCTGGCCAGTACGTGATGAGTTCACAATAAGGACGAAACACGTCTACTGGATGAATGGACTTCTCTACACAATAAATTTCTTCGTTTATACTGACTAAAGTATGCACTTTATATCACGATTGCTAGCTTGATTTTAGTAATAACAAGACATATGTTGAGTGCATACAAGCGAGAATGTTGAATTGTCAGCAGTGTCGCCAATGGCGTTCGTCTGAGCTATTTCTTACCGCCTGTGCATGGCTATGAAGTCTATTATTTTACTTCCATGTGAAAAGCCCAGTAGGTTATTAAAGATGGAGTGGTCAACCAAGTTACTGTGTCAAAATTTTTGTATATAAAATGCAGGCGATTTTTAGCAAATACCACCTGGTAGCTAAACAAGGATCAGAAATTAAGTTCGGCTTGCCAAGTCGCTTTTCTCGTAAAAGATTAAAAATAACCACCTCGTCGTACTAGGAATTTTCTTCTACCGTTGGCTGTGCGCGATTGACGCAGTTCGCGTCTGAATGGACGGCTAGCCAAGCGGAAAACCGTCAATAAATTGTACAGTTTATTGTCTTCTTTAAGCAATGAACGAAATATATGCCATGTGCGCTCTTCCCATTCACAAGCAAATATCTGTACAAAGAAATAATTATTTGAATTTATTCATTAATTACGTAGTCCGCATACAAATTCCCCACACTCAACAATTGCAACAGCGAAAATACAATTGAACTATTTCACAGCAAAGGAGAAAAAGCATAGTAATTAATGTCTATTACTTATTTGTATTTGCCGCTAAAAATAGAAACTACGCATGAAAATCTTTCATTTCCGAAAAATTTCAAGTAAGCAATCAGAATTTTTATGACAAATGATAAGAATTGCTACTTGTTTACACCACTTAATTAACACCAATCAAACAGATTTGAATTAAATTACGTTCACTGACGCATTTCGACATTTCATGAGAAAAATTGGAGGACGACAGACACAATTTATGCAAAGAGGATTTTGCCCGAACCTCAGATGCGACTCTTATACTATTTAGTTTCGCAGCTATTGTAATTAAATCAAATGTTGACTGTACAGTTTATACGTAGCTGTGACTAGTATCTTATTAAAGAATCAACTCGCTTTAATACGAGTTTTCACATTTCTTCATCTGGTTAGATAAAATATTGGAATTGCGTTAATCGAAAATCCGAAAAAAATTATTCACATTCTTAACGAACTTTCGTTGTTTTTTATCTACAAATTATAATTACGATTTTACACATGAATTCTCGCTAATGCCTATCAAGTTTGATTATGTGGTTTTTAAATCGGAATTCTTGGGATAAATATTATTATATTAACAATAACTTTACTGAAGGAAGTCTCACCACGTACGCTGAAGATTTGTATAATAAAACCAATATTGGTTGCTCGGGCGGTGATATCATTTACTTCAATCAATTTTTCGATCTTGCTATATACACCGGATACATGAAATACAGACATTTGTTAGTATAAACTAAGCATTGTGTAATATAGAAAAGGCAATTCATCCATTAGGCCGGTTCCATCTTTATTGGGAACTCTTAGCGTATTGTCCAGAATTTACGGTAGACAGGCGTCGAAATAAATAATTTCATCGTGACGCCATTTCTTCAATGGTTCTGCAGTTTTCGAATGTTATTTTAAATCGGTATATGTAAAAAAACTCATTTCTTTCCATTTCTAACATTTATAATAACAGATTAGGTGTGGAAATTTAACTCTAAAGAGATACCATATAGCTTCCACAGAAATGAAAGGCCAACCAAGAAACAATAATTAGGATATAAAAGAAAATTGTGTGTTTTGTGCGAAAGGGTGGCTCAGTGGTAAGAGCAACAGATTCCAAAGCAGGCATGCCCAGGTTTTGACAGTACATGATGAGCTCCCAATTAGGACGAGGCCTGTCCGCGGAAAAATAAGGACGAAACCGGTCAACAGTATGAATTTCCTACACAATATATAATTGATACTGAAAAATGTGTCTACATAAGGGGTCACGTGTTTATATCATGATCGAAACCTTGACCTGAGTAATATGCTAAAGCTACAAAATGATCAGATTTTGTTATTACTTAATTGTCTCTCAAGAAACATTAACACGTGATAGATGCACTAGGCAATACAATACATAATAGAGATATTTTTAATACTCTTTAATGTCGAAGGTATTATTTGCGCCTATCTTGATTTGATGGACTACACGTCTCTCATATATAAAATCTAAATGTGTCCACTTTGTAAGAGAAACCTCTACAGAATGCAAAACTGACCTATTTAAACAATTAAAAATTGGATGCGTTTTGAAATTTTATATTTGTAATTTAAAAACAATATCATATAAATAGGCAAAAACACATTTTAATTTAAAGTGAATTGCAGTGTTTGAATGTTTCCAGAATTATTTATACCCCAAAAGTAAACAGACGATATGTTTATATAAATTCACAGAAAAAACATTCAAATTATGCAGCGAGATTTCTTATGACACAAGGATTATTACTTCAGCCATGGTGTCCTACCTTTAATTCCATATTCGTTTTCTGCTTCACTATGAAAGGAATTATCAATTGATTGAAGCACTGCAATAAGAAGATTAAATCATACCTCATTTCAAGTGGTTAGTATGAACGATGTTGTAACCTTCGGAATAAAGGGATGAATCCACACCAAGCCAATAAGAAGATTAAATCGATGCGTACTTGAAAACGGGGAACAATTGGATCTTTGTGACACAGATAGTATAAAGCAACAATCCGCGAACGCAACTTATGAAGAGGAAAAAAATGGAAAATATATCAATGGTGTTGTGATCTATTATGTCGACAGCAAATATTTTCCTTTCACATACTGCTTTTTCTTTGAGATGACGATTTGCAAGTCTAATTGGTCAGACATTACCACTTTCTGGCGTTAACTTAATTGTGCACCTTTTTTCAAAGAAATATGTCTATCCCCGGAAGATATAAAGGAAATAGATGAGAAAATTTATGCTAAAAAACCTATACAGATAACCGAAAATAAAAAAAAGTAATCGCACTGCTTTGCATTACCGGATTTCAGAACGATTAGTCCCTTTTGAATATAAGCATCGACATATAATCTGCTACCTTTAATGAGAATATCACGTACCCTCAGCAGAATTGTGCCGATTCAAAAAGTGAAAAATAAGCGCTAGAAAGAGCGTGGCTATACGAGATCACATACTTCGATTGAATTCACCTGTGTGCTAGGAAGATCACGCGCTCTGTCAACAAAGGAAGTGGTAAACCGAGATAGGCCTGTATTTTGACAATATTTAGTCTACGAATCTGCCTAGACACCAACGATAGACTGGGAGAGACTGGAATGGCTATAAGCGTAGTTCGTTATGTAATCGCAGTAATATAGAATGAGCTATTAATGAATCATTCAACATAAAATCAAATCAAACTATCATGAAAGGAAGGTATGTGACAAAATCTCAATGTGCCATACGTAAACTGACAAATTAAAATTGATAAAAAACGTATGTTAGAGGAATAAAAAATTCGAACAAACGCGAGTGTAATTTTTCTGCACTACTATATTACATATTATCGAATAATGCTGTTTTCCTCGTATAGAAAGCGAAAGTTTTAGAAAAAGGGTTTTATGGTGAGATAATATCCGCAATCAGTTCGAATCTAGCCCTATTTATATGGCCTACCAATTTATATGCAAATATTAGCATCTTTCGGTAAATTTAAATTTCAATATATTTTCCTCCTTCTTAACTTTTATTAAACACATTAATTCACCATTCGATAATTCTACTCAGCTATACAAAAATGAATTGCCTCTAGTTTTCAGTAAGATTTCATTTTAATCAATGTAGACCTGATACTCGCCAAAAACTTGAATAGTTCCCAAGAGATTTGAAACCGGTCTTCTTAATGAATTGTCTTTGCTAAATTATGCAATTTTTAGTTCTTACTGACAATGCATATTGATAAGAAATTCTGCATCAAAATTTCAATTCAATAAAAGAAGAAAAAAAAAATATATATATATATATATGTGTGTGTGTGTGTATCGTAAACAGTTTAAACATTTCTTAAATATGAAAACACAACACTCATTCCATTGAATAACATTTATTAATAAATCTTATTTCTACCAGTATCTACAGCCATTATTCTGGATTCGTTAATATATTCGTCATCCAATCCCAACTCTACATCTGTCGTAACCAATCCGCTGTCGCTATGTATCTCTTTTTGTTTTACGCAATTTAGACCACTCCTTTTGCGTAACGTCATGTGGTGTGTCATCGCTTTCATTGTAAGTGCGTCCATAATTGACGAATGTGTCGTATTTTTCGGCCTATCAGTTATGTCTTTGTTCCATATATATATATATATAGAGGCAAGTATATATATAGCATATATATAGAAAGAGCAGGTATATATATATATATATATATAGAGCATATATATAGAAAGAAAGAAGAGATATAAGTATATATATATATATATATATATATATATATATATATATATATATATATTGATTCAAATCCTACAGGCAGGATTTTAATTATATGTATTTGATCAGTATAAGCAAAAAAATCGCAACAAGTAGCAAAGGCATTACATTCATTATTTCTTGAATGATTGAGCAATGCGAGCGTCATATTTAGAGTCTCCACGATTTTCGTTCGCGGTTTGTCGCTTTGCACTATCAGTTTCGCAAAGATCCAAATTATCCTTTTTTTCAAAGTAGGCGTCGAGTTCGTATTCGTGGTAGCTGAGTGCTGACTCGTCACTTTCTGCCGAAGGCGTCAACATCGTTCATACTAACTACTCGAAATTAAGCACGATCTACTCAATTCCACTGGTTAATATGAATCAAGTTGAAACCTTCGGAGGAAGGGAATGAATCAACACTCAGCCATCACGAAGATGAATTCGATGCATACTAGGAAATGTAGATCAATCGGATCTTTGAGAAACGGATAGTGCAAAGCAACAACCAACAAAAGAATATCGTTAAAACTCTAAATTTATACATTAGAGTGGTTTCGTCCTTGTTGGGATCTGTCCAGTACCTGAAGAGATCCCCATTAAAACGATATTTGTCAACTTTATGAATTTTCAGTTTAAAACTTGCAAAATACTTCCAGCCAATAATATCAATACATAATATTGAATAGTTATATAGCAGCATATATATAGTATATATATATATATATATATATATATATATATATATACATATATATATATATATTCTTTTGAAATGCGAGCTTTAATAAAATTCATTGTACCCTTCTTATGTGCAAAAACAAAAGAAAGTTGAAGCAGCATTGACACGCACATTTAATGCAGCCAAACTACGAGTGTTATTTAGGTAACCACTTGCCTTTACCAGCAATCAAAGAGAAACAGCCGTTAATGTCGATATCAAATATTATTTACCAATATACATGCGCAAGTTGTCGATCAACTTACGTAGGCCGATCGACCAGACGGTTAATTACTCGAATGAGAGAACATTGCAACTTGAACGCCTGTTTTAAATCAAATGGTGAATACACGTCTGCTATTGCGCAACACATCATCGAAACAACGCACGTATGTTCTCCAGACGTAGCATTCAAAGTAATTACTAAATGCAAAAACAAAAGGGAGCTAGCCACATACGAAGCCTTATGGATAAACAAATTGCAGCCGGATTTATGTAAGCAGAAGAAGCACGTACAAGCATTGAGTTTGAACTGGATGTGACGCACGCAATTTGATTGGTTTCTATTTTTCACACTCGCTTTGTTCACATATTTATATCTTGTTTTGCTTTCCAATTTATATATAAAGATATGTTCATGAGTATATATTTGAGAAGACCATGAGAAAGAAAATTTTCTTATATCTGATAAAATTTCTTTTTGTTTTTGTACATAAGAAGGGTACACAATTGAATATATATATATAGTATATATATATATATATGAGTATATAGCGTGTGTGTGTGTGTTTGTGTGTTTATTATGTCAATTGCCTTCGAATATTACACAGTATCTTTCTTATTAGGAAGATAAAACACATTAATAAAAAATTGGATAATGGTCATGTATTTTGAAGCTAGTAAACATCATTTCACAATCTTTCATTTATGTACATCCTCGGTTTTGATTTTATTATGTGTGTTAAAACTATACAAACTCGGTTTTATTTCGATTTATTATTTGGGCTGATTGGTACGTGCGTGTGCGAATAAAACGAGAATTGCGCGGCCGAAACATTTACAAGTTTAATCAATATGATATATTACTCGACTGGCCATGAATTACAAAATCCAACAAAAATTTACAAGCATCCAGTCAAGTGTAAAGACCCACTGGACCAGGCTCAACGAACGTTCGATCGGATCGGCGCAAACTGAAGAAGAAAAAACAGCTGCACATACAGTATCCCAAACTTTGTTGACAGCGACAGAATTTTCAAAACAATATGAGTATTCAACACAGCAATCCGCACTGTTACCAAGGAGACAGAACAAAATTAACATGCGAAACGAAATACGACACTCGGGGAAAAAACATTCGTACTCGTAATAACCAACAATGCGAGCAGTAGATTAACTCTCAATCCATCAATACACGAGTGACCAGATCTCAGACAAAACATTTTGCAATACAAACCAAAAGAAACTTACACGCAAACAGATACATACAGACGCATAATAAGATACACCAAAAAATCAGCTCAAACAAGACATAGAAGTAAAACCGAGTCGGACAAGTTGCCACTCAAATGAAAACCCAGGATGAAGATAAATGAAAGATTGTAAAGTTGTCTCGAAATAAATGGCTATTATCCATTTTGTTGGTAATGTCTTTCTTCCTTAATAATAAATATTCCGTCATATATATATATATATATATATATATATATATATATATATATATATAAAACATAATCTCGCGTCTTGACTAACATGTAAGCAAGAATTCGAGCTGTTTGTTTCTTGAACATAATTCAATGGCATTTTCGGCCATCTTCTTCAGTTTACCCACCATTACCAGTTTTATAAAATATATATAATGAATAAAGTTAATAAGGAAGGATTTTATTTTACTGGCACAGTCAATAGGTGATTAATTGGATTTTTACTGAAAGGTTTGGCTATTTTTTAAAGACGTATTAAACTGAAATAGATATAAAAATTCATTAAATCAAGTTTGCGAGCATGAAGTAAACACCAATCCCATTGTATTTAACCAGTCCTCGAACAACATAACAAAACTACCGTCAGTCGCAACGCACTGACGCGTTTCGATCTTCCATGATCATCATCAGAGTACGACGGCAAACTGACCAGCGAGGTTCAAACCGCATTGAATATATATGGAATGCAAAATTAGATATGCGGCTCTCCTCTAGTAGTCTTGCATGCATTGTATATGACTGGAAATGTAGCTACACAATTTCTATGCAGTCACGAACATTAGATGTTTGTAGCTTTCGCCACACACATATATAGACAATACAATTAAACAATATTAAAATGCCTTTCAGTTTTTGAAAAATCATCAAATGCGCAAGTGTTTCCCAAATTTAAGGTGCAAAATTTAATCACTTCAAAATGTTTTACCTCTTAGTTACGTATGATAAAAAATTTTGTATTCGATGCAAACTGATGCAATGAAGATTATTTATTAACTGGCATTTGGATAATATTGTTCAAAGTGTTAAAAAGTTCGTCTTACCACTTGTGAAATCACTTGCTGTAAAATTGTATGAATTTTTCATTATATAATGACTCAGTGCAGAGGTGACGGGTATTAATTAAAGCAAATATGCCGGGTGAAAACAAGTAATAAACCTCAGTTTATTTTACTAGGCTATTACTTTTAATGATAACTGCTGCTTATACATTGTGACGCGTGTTTATAGAGATCCGATAATGGTTATAAAATGCTTTTAAGCATCTCGGTAATTGCTGCTATTTCCGGTCAAAAGAAACTTGAAAATATTTGTTTCGTTTTTATTCGAGAGGCTAATATTGATGGGCTCTGCAAAAGCAGCGATTAAATTTGATGGCATTAGGATATTTCAAAAATGCTATCCATGCGATTCTCATTTCGTGGTTCTTAGCCAATATCCGCTTAGACTATTCAGTAATATCATGTAAATAGTATTATGAATAATTCTTTATATCAAGTTTGCGAGCTTGAAGTAAACATCAATCCCATTATATTGAACCAGTCGTCGAACAACATAACAAAACTACCGCCAGTCGCAACGCACTGCCGCGTTTCGACCTTCCATGATCCTCATCAGAGTACGACGGCAAACTGACTATCGAGGTTCAAACCGTATTGAATATATATGGAAATCAAATTTAGTTATGCGGCTCTCACATCTAGCAGTATCGCATACATTGAACTTGCCTGGAAATGTCGGCTGCAAAATTTCTATGCAGACACGAACATTAACTGTTTGCAGCTTTCGCCACATATACATATATAAGCAATAAAATTTCACAATAATTGATTGCGCGGGTGGTGGTAACAATTCTATAAATCAAGTTTGCGAGCTTGAAGTAAACACCAATCCCATTGTATTCTGAATAGTCATTTTACTTCTGAACTTTATGTTAATAATCAAGTTAAATATTAAAGTATTTAAAACTATTTTTCGTGGTGTATACATCACTTGTTGTGGCTTCACGTTTGTTGTTCGGGGTTGATTATTACACACTTTTTCATAGATACTCAAGTTGAAAGACAGAATATTACTCAAATTCACGTTTATCGATTATAGTAAGCTAGATTATGTATAAACAAGTTAAAAAGAGTTTGTTTCAGACAAATTGGCATTCAAACTGCACTATTTTTATTATTTGTTTGCTAAAAATTGAGGCAAATGCGATCTAAAAGGCTTTGGAACATGCCACTTTAGCAGGTTAGCAAAATTATCGGCTATGCGTTCTTGCACTTATGAGGTAAATTCTGCATGAGTGGGAGAGTGAATGGATGAAATACGATAACCATCTGCTGCCAACCAGACTAGAGAATAACAGGTGAAGTGGAAAATTCTACGATAGTCCCGATAAAGACAAAACTGCATTCAATTGTGAAGACATTATCATCACGATTATCATCTTGATTTGTTTCTTTTTGTGGCGAAATGTCTAGTGAAGACATTTTTTCCCATTTGATTGTGCAGAAAATCAATTGCTTGTTGACGTAAACGTCTATTTGCGTAGACAAAATTTTCCGCAAAAATTAATTTAAATCTTTGCCGTTGAAAGTTGCTTTTGTTAATTTTACCAGTATTCAATTTCTCTCGCTCTGTGCATCTATTTGGCAAGCAGTCAATCGAGAAATACGTGAATTATCAAAGCAATCAGACTTTTAATTTGAAATTTTAAAAGTCGTGTACTACTTAGAAACTTACGCATTCTTGTTCTTAGAACTCTTAACTTATGTGCATTTCATAATTTCGGTTTGGTAGATTTTGTTAAAATTGCATATATAAGTGAGCAGGAGTATATACTGAACTAATGTGGAACAATTTGTAGCACGCGGTTTGTATCTTCACGCTAGCTATTAGTAGGAATAGGCTCTACCATCAAAGTAAACCATTAATTTTATCCAGTAATCTGCAGCAGTTTGATGGTGCTACCTCGTGAACATGAGCTTATTAGTGCAAAAAGGAAGTCACACACACTTAGCGACATAAAATGGTCGAACGCTGTCACAAACATCTGCGGTAAGCGCTCGGAAATTGACTGAATATAAACGTTATGCGAGTAGCCACCAATGAAGATACCTATTACAACAGAATAAACCGCATGATCTGGCTTCTGTCGAGTTTGCCTGCTTACCCATGAGCATCCACGAGCATACACGAGTGTCGGCATAGCATATTTAATAATATTTTGACATACAGTTTACATGCGCAATCAAGTCTTCGTATTACAATGTTGATGAATAGAATTGTTCCCCGATGTAAGATGGAGAATGTGTTGCGCGAACAGATTGAGGACCGTTTGTAAAATATTTAGGTCGAAATTGATCTTGAACAGACTAGCCGAAAACATAATTTTGAGATATAAATTGAATTGGCATGCAATGCGTGGCTAAAATGAAATATGGAATGATTTGCACGAATCTGTCCAAAATGTCTCCTAGTTAAATCTTCGCTGTGAGAGTTTAATTAACTATTAATAAATGCGTATGAGGACTAAATCGGTATAGTTGATAATTGCATTTATTAGCTGATATTATTCTTTAAATCAAGTTTGCGAGCTTGAAATAAACAAAAATCCCATTGTATTTAACCAGTAGTCGAACAACACAGCTAATCTACCGTCAGTTGCACTTTGCATATACATTTATTGCGGTTTGATCCTCACTAATCAGTTTTCCATCGTAACCTGATGATGACCACGGAAGGTCAAAACGCGTCAGTGCGTGTGCTTGACATTCGTTTTGCTATGTTTTTCTACGACTGGTTAAATAAAATTGGATTGGTGCTTACATCAAACTCGCAAACATGATTTAAATAATTTTTACCACAACTCGCGCAATCATTGTTTGTTTAATTGTATTGATTTTCTGATATTATTTTTATTTTAATCGGTAATATATTTAAAATTCAAATTTTTCCTCTAGTGTTTCAATTTGCATTGACGTGGCATAACATTTGCAGAATAAGAGCTAATCGGAAGTAGTAACTTATTGAAAAAGTGATACTGAACTGGAACACTGAAAAATAACACTAAACGGAGAATTTGATTTCTCATATATTTGAAAATAAGAACACCTAATAATCCAGTAAATCCATACAGTTATCACATTTAGCGGTAAGCATGACATCATTAAATTCAATATATAACAGTTAAATACTGTTTGTTGCGGAGAACTAATATATACGCAAGTATGTATTAGGTGTTGCGAACCTAGTAACAAATTAGTTCAGTTATGACCAGAAGGATAGACCAAAGGCAGCATGAACGGAAAGTATAATCTCATGCACATTTGTTCCCTGCTTTCTGCCGACTTATTAGTTGGAGCCGGTATTACGCCCTCTAACAACTTTATATTTGGGTGCAGAAAGTGGGATAATAGAGCGGTACAATCTCCTACATGAATGTGCAAACCCGCAATAGTGAAGCTAACATCATAAAGTCTACGAAAATACGACTTCAACGCTAACTTACATTATATAATATATATACCGAGTCTGTAAAGAATACTAACACTATGGCTATTGTGTTAGTAACTGATACCTTTTTAAAATCGATGAGTACCGGATACTAACACTATGGTTTCCCAGTCGGTACATGATACCAACCTGATGGATACAAATTTATGCTAAAGTTCATACATATTAAGAATTACAACAATTGCCGAACAAATATTACTCCAGTTAAACCATACACTCTGGCCTTCATCGATATCAGTTATCACATTTCGCGGTAAGCATGACATCATTCAATTCGATATATATCAGTTAAATACTGTTTGTTGCCAAGAGCTAATATATATGCAAGTATGTATTAGGTTTTGCGAACCTAGTAACAAATTAGTTCAGTTGTGACCAGAAGGATAAACCAAAGACAGCATGAACGGAAAGTATAATCTGAACTAATTTGTTACTAGGTTCGCAAAACCTAATACATACCTGCATATATATTAGTTCTTCGCAACAAACAGTATTTAACTGTAATATATTGAATTGAATGATGTCATGCTTACCGCGAAATGTGATAACTGATATCGATCAAGGCCAGAGTGTATGGATATACTGGAGTAACAGGTGTTCAGAAATTGTTGTAATTCTCAATTTCGGTGGACTATAGCATAAATTGATATCCATCATGATGGTACCATGTTCCGACTTGGAAACCATAGTGTTAGTACCATATACCATTTCTGTACAATAATGCTGGTATCGGTTACTAACACAATAGCCATAGTGTTAGTATCATTTACAGACTCGGTATATATATTATATAGTGTGAGTTATCGTTAAAGTCGCATTGTCATAGACTTTATGATATTAGCTTCATTATTGCACGTTTACACATTCGTCTAGGAGATTTTACCGTCCTATTATCCCACATTCCTCACCCAAGCATATAGTGGTTAAAGGGCGTAATACCGGCTCCTACTGATGAGTCGCCAGTAAGCACTAAACGAATGTGCATGAGATTATACTTTCCGTTCCGCAACAAACAGTATTTAAACGCAGAATGGTTCATAGCTCTAAAGCTAAGCCTCACAAACCTAATGTTGTTCACCAATTTAAATTTGAGCAGGTCTGTTTGACGAATTGTTCATTTTAAGCACATCAAATAAATATAATCGAAATCCGCTCTTATTATTTTACTAAGAATCAATTTGCACATGGAACTGTGACTGATTTAAACAAAGGTGAATTAGATGGTTAAGAAAATATTTGTTCTAAAACGAAATACTATAGAACAAACCTGACGAGAAATTTACCCCGAGAAGGATTCTCCTTAAACTAAAAGCTCTGTGCCTCTCATCGTTTGGTTGTTTTTAAGGAATGGGGTTCGAAATTAGATTAAATTATCATGGGTATAAATCTCTGTCAAAGTAGTGCATTGAGATAAACCAAGGAGATATATAAATTTAAAATCAACTTCTTCATGAATATCGTTTAAGATATTATGCGATTTTTCCATATATTGATGAAGTATAAATTTTATAAATCTTTCTTGTTAAAAATATTTTTCCATATATATATATAGTATATATATATATACATATATATATAGTATATGTACTCTTAATTGAAATCTAATACATACCCTACACGTTTGTTTTCCAGAGTTAGCATTTGAGATAAATGCTACATGCAATAACAGAAAGGGGTTATCCCAATACGAAGCTCTATGGTTAAAAACGCTGAATGCAGATTTATGCAAACAGAAGAAATATGTTCGCGTATTGATCTTGAACTGAAGGACATGTACTCTTAATTCATAAACGTTTAAAATAGTTTTTTATTGCCTTATAAAATATAAATGAATTTAAAAAAAGTTTATATACAATATGAGTTAGATATAACACGAGAAAATGAGGAAGAAACGGTTCTTGCATTTAATAGAATTTTATTTCATTTATGCACATAGCAAGAATTCTAGGCATTTTATTAATATTGGTGTTCGAATAGAATAATATTGCATTATATTATACTACACAATATAATAAAATTTAAGAATACACACTATATTTTACTATATATTACGTCGTTTAATATATTATATTAAATTAGATAATAATATAATATAATATAATACAATAAAATTTAATAATATACAGCGTAATACAATATGGTATGATACACTAAAATGTATAATATAAAATTAAATAATATAATAATATGTGTCTTATATAATAAAATATATAAATAATATAATATAATATAATATAATATAATATAATATAATATAATATAATATAATATAATATAATATAATATAATATAATATAATATAATATAATATAATATAATATAATATATAATATAATATAATATAATATAATATAATATAATATAATATAATATAATATAATATAATATAATATAATATAATATAATATAATATAATATAATATAATATAATATAATATAATATAATATAATATAATATAATATAATATAATATAATATAATATAATATAATATAATATAATATAATATAATATAATATAATATAATATAATATAATATAATATAATATAATATAATATAATATAATATAATATAATATAATATAATATAATATAATATAATATAATATAATATAATATAATATAATATAATATAATATAATATAATATAATATAATATAATATAATATAATATAATATAATATAATATAATATAATATAATATATATAATATAATATAATATAATATAATATAATATAATATAATATATAATATAATATAATATAAAATTTGGAGTATTCTTAATCCAACGTTACGCAAAATCAATAAAGATGAATGAGAAACTGAAATTAATGTTCTGTACATACACGAATAAATTGTCTTTAAAATAGATCGTGTTTCAGACATGACTGGTAAGTTGAAAATAGCGTTCTGCACACACAAGAATTTTAATTAAATATAATTTTGGTTGCCAGTTAAAGAGTTTCAGCTGGTGTCAATTCATAAATGCTCTTATTTACATTTTTGTTTATTAAAGCAAAATTGGCTTTAAAATAGTACATGGATCGCACACCTGCCGCTTTATGGGCGGTAATATTGTGAATGAACTTACTCAAAGTCAAATTCACAAATATATACAGTGATTAGTATAAGTCTTACGCAAAAAATACAACATTGCAAATATAACGTTGAATGACCATAATATTTTAGTTTCCAGTAATATAAAGTATCGTAAATTGAAACTATTATCGCTGTTTGTTTCGGGTGATTTTGCCTACAATAATATTATTTTGACCAGTCTAGAACTCGATTATTTATACCCATGTTAATTTATTTGTTCGATGACCGCATAGTTATAATTTATTGTTTATGTTTTTAGACAGAAGTAGGTCCTATCCTTTACGAGGTTTAGACAGAAACCTAATTCATAAACAAGGCATGCTCTGTTCGCGAAACTTCGTAAAACTTTCGAACTCACAGCACAGTTGAAAAGTCATTCTCAACAACTATAAACATTGGTAGTAGTAAATCGAATTAATTTGTAAAATTGAATTTATTTCAGGACGATAAATTTATTTTAATCAAGAAACAACTTAAGAAAGGCAAAATGCATCGATTTGCTAGTGTTTCTTATAGTCCAGACGTTCAGGTCTAGAAGCGACGTGCCACGTCTGAACAGCCAACAATTGTCACTACATTCCAAAAGGTATTCAATGTGTGTTTGTAAAAAATAGGGAAAACATAAGACAGCTGCTACCAGCTATTATTACATATTTTATGTCGGCAGTCTAGCAACAAATTTTTCATACGACGAGATTTGTGTTGCTTTAACAACTAAGCCGCGTTGCCACAAGACAAACACAATTCCCACTCTTATACTAACTAAGGCTTCTTTGTTACAATTTCATTTTTTGTTGAGCCTATATGACACCACCTTTGACCTAATTTTCCAACCAACCGTCTTCAAACCCACTTGATAGAACAGACACTACGCCACCTGGTCACGTGGTATTGAAATGCACAATTATATAATTAAACAAACGTTGGTTGCGCGAAAGGTGATAATAGTTTGCGATATTGAAGTAAACTCCAGCCTATTGTATATACAAATTTCTCATTATGAACTAAATGTGAATAATTTAGAAAAGACAAAGACTGATAAAGTTTTGAGGTGAGCTTATAAGACGATTTCACAATGTATATTTTCATTCATTTCAAAATCTACTAATTGCCATTCGTTTTTGAGTAATTGTAAACTTTTGCAAAATAAATCTGAAACTAAAATTTTCTAATTGAATTTTATATATATATAATAGAACTATTTAAAAGCTTATGTATTTGTCTATGCGTGTAGTAGTTATCCCAGTTTTTTCCACATGTACCAATTTTTTTATATGTAATTTTTTCATATATCAGCGGCAATGAAATGAGAATAATTCTACTTCATTGTGTGTGGCTAAATTAATTTGATTGATAGCTCAAGTTAATGAATTTTTATAGATTACCATCATTAACGTTAACAAAAAAGAAGCTGATGCATAGAAATGATTTCAACACTCTAGCGATAGCTAACTAGAACAATATAATTAAGACGCACACATAAGCACACACACACACACACACCTATATATATATATATATATATATACATATATATATATATATTAATGGACGTTGCATATACAGCACAATCAACAGGGCTACTTTTCCGTAACATGTATTTTGTGAAAATATCTGGTTCTTTATACAATAAATTTTAAAAAACAAAACGAGATTAAGTTTGATTTTGCAACAACAAACCGGAAGTAAACCAGATGCAGACATAAACACACGCTGAATATAAATTGCCAAATTTTGTGTATGTGTGGATAGGAACAAGCGTGTTTTTGCCTTTGGTTTTAAAGTTTAATCAAACTCTACTCCATATTAAACGAACTCCATATTGTTTTTCTAATTTAATGTGCAAAGAATTGGACGTCTCCTTACAGCGTAGGCCTGCCAAAAGTGACATTTATATCTGTTTTATGCATATATATATATATATATATATATATATATATATATATATATATATATATATATATATATATATTCTTCAGTAAAACAGGTATTTCAATATATTATTCATTCAAAATTTCTATTATTTAAATTTATATAATTTTAACTTATATAATAATAACACACAAAGTAACCAATTAATTTTTTTAATATACCCGCCTTAGATTCGTTTCTACTGAACAGTGAATCGCTGAAAAGGTAAATCGATTCATAATATAAATATTTGAGTACATAAAAAGAAATTTTAAATATGCAATTCAGAAAGTTAGTATCAAATAAATGAAAGAAATGAGCGTGGTTAAAATAAATTTTTTTGAAGCGTGTTAAATAAAATAAAGTGGGTTAACTATTGACAAAGAGTAAAGTTAAGAGTTGATTCCCATCTAAGTAAAGTGTGTATGTTAACGAAGGATGTCGGTAATATACAATTTTAATTTTTGCATTTAATGCCACTATTGCATGTTGTGTTCTTGTACCTATTTATATAACTCATTTGATTATAGGAAGACCCGTCGTTTGCTGAAGGAAATAACGTTAAGCTATTCGACAATGCAGAGATTTCTTAAATTTTATGTTCAGATCGGTGGCACTTCTTCTGATTGCTACAGAGCGCTAATTCGAGTTTTCTGGCATATATGCTGGATTTGACGATCAATATTTAAGTTCATAAATGAAATAATTTTATTAAGAATCATTATTTTCAGAAACTTTTTTTCCGTTTAGAAGTGAATTTCAAGTTGATTTTTAATTTGGAATGTTAAATTGCGATTGAAGATTGGAATTTATGTAAACTCAGATACACAGTAAAATTAATTGCCCAGAATTTGCAATATATCCAATTAGTTTCGCATCATTTCATTTTGTGCTTGCAATTTATATAAGCACCTAATACACTCAGATTTAATAATTTGTAAAATCACTCACCTAATTTTCAATGATCTCATAAACAACAATGACCACATTCTCGTAGCTAAGGTATTCGGTGCTCAATATTTTGCAACTATATTCATCAACCGGCCAGGTAGAACCAAATTTAATTTAAACTAATTAAACTTTTATATGTTAATTTATTGATTTAAAAATGCAATTGCGTGCTAAATGACAATGATAAAAACGTTCATAATTCATAGAAGGATAACCGCTGAACAAGCTTATCAGTTTGACCTTTTTTAATCAATTCTTAAGGAAAAGCCTCGACGGCAAATGCAATGGCCCTAGCTACTAATGACTATAAATTTGGCAAGAAAAAAGCCGTAGCTTTTAGACCGATTACCTTGCAAATACGGCATCATTTAAGTTTGAATAATTTGAGCTTTTGCTCTTATCTTCCAGTCGAGTTTGTTGCTGTTTGGTCAAGTATGCAATGGAATTAAATGAACATTGGTTGCGCGGGCGGTGATAACAATTAATATAATCAAGGTTGCGATCTTGATATAATCACCTGACCCAGTAATTAATAACATATGTCAGCATAAAATAAAGACTGTATAGTGTAGAAAAGTTAATTCATCCAGTAGACCGATTTCATCCTGATTGGTAAACCATCACGTTATGTCTTAAATTTGCTTCGGACAGTGCTCGAACTTGGGCACGTCTGCTTTGGAGTCTGTCACCCTAAACACTGAGCCATCGTGCCGCGGCATATTCTTGACAGTTCGTAAAGCATTATTAATATGGACAAATCCGGACTATTTAATGAATTGGCTTTACTTAATTTTACAACGCGTAGTTTATACTGGCAAATGTGTGTAAATAATGAAAAGGGTGTTTATAGCAGGATCGCCAACTTGATTTAAATAATTTTTTATCACCGCACACGCAACCAATTTTGGTGTAGTATGTTCACTTTTTGCCACACGCACTAACGCGTTTCCCTCTTAAATCCTAATTATAAGAACATTTCGAAAAACCCACTGCAGTGGTTCTAACAGCAAACTACATATAATTAATTGTTGAGGTCTGAAGGTGGCCAGCTTTATTGTTTTATTGCGAATTCCTTAAACAAGCATTCAATAACTGTATTTTCCACCAGCACATTCAAAATTTGCTTAGTAATACAAATTTTTGTTACTTGCATTTTGTATATCAACTCAGTATTTAAATTTGGCTGGCATTTCTTACATTTCTGGACACCTGCTGCTCCAGTAAATCCATACACTCTGGCCTTGATCGATATCAGTTATCACATTTCGCGGTAAGCATGACATCATTAAATTCTTAATATATAACAGTTAAATACTGCCTGTATTTCATGTATCAGGTGTATATAGCAAGATCGAAAAATTGATTGAAGTAAACGATATCACCGCCCGAGCAAACAATGTTTTTTTTATTATTCAAAGCTGCATATATGATGTTAGCTTCAGTTCTGCAGGTTTACACATTCATCTAGGAGATTGTACCGTCCTATCTTCCCACATTCCTCACTCAAATATATAGTGGTTTAAGGGTGTAATACGGGCTCCTACTGATGTGTCGCCAGTAAGCACGAAACAAATGTGCACATGAGATTATACTTTCCGTTCATGCTGTCTTTGGTGTATCCTTCTGGTCACAACTGAACTAATTTGTTACTAAGTTCGCAATACCTAATACATACTTGCATACATATTAGCTCTTCGCAACAAACAGTATGTGAGTTTATTATTTGTTAAATTATTTGTCTTTTTTTCTGAAATCGTACAATTGATCTTCTTAATTGCATACTAACTTTTGACGTGGTATGCTTGTTTTTATGCGCGGTTACGGATCATTCCGACTGTAAGTGATACGTTAGATCAGTATTTTCTGATATCGATAGTTTTACGTTTTACTAGGTTCTGCTATTCTGGCTAGAGTACTTAATAATGAACTTTCCAGTTATGTATTCTGTTAAGTAGGAATGCTCATGAGTTTCGTTGACTGATAAAAATGCTGTCTGTGTAGACTGCAGTATAATTCTCTAATTTAGTTGTGCAATTTACGGCAATGACGTTGATGTGTATGACGTCATTTGTGAAGCTGTGTCATCCAAAATTTTTTGCCATTATTTTGGAGAGCTTTTATGCCTTTTTAAACGGATTATAAATTGTTTATTGCGCGCATCATAGACAATCAAACGCGATATCGTGTTAGTTACTTTGATTAAACTGTAATTGATTGTGCGGGTGGTGGTAACAATTCTTTAAATCAAGTTTGGAGCTTCAAATAAACACCAATCCCATTGTATTTAACCAGTCATCGAACAACATAACAAAACTACCGCCCGTCGCACGCACCGACGCGTTTCGACCTACCATGATTGGTGATTACTTCAAGCTCGCAAACTTGACTTAAAGAATTTGAAACTTGGGTTGGTTGCTTTTTAAGTAAGGTTTTGTATACTTATAATGATTTTTAAGACGTTGCTTTATGTAGAACTGAGAAATATATCAGATTTTCTATGTGTTCTATTTCAAACGAATACTCTAAATTTGCTAATTTATGTTATACTACAGTTAACGCCATCGGTAGAACATGAACCATGAAGCTTGATACAACCTAGGAATTGCGAACATTATACAAATCTATTGTAGCTTTAAATTCACGTGTAAATGTGGTAGCATGGGTAATTGGCGTACAAAAGCAGTCAATAAACGGAATCCACTAAATGTGCAGCAGAAGTGGATTTAGAAACCAGTAGTACTGACAGAAAAACCAATAACTTCGTACTGAACAGTAATTGTGCTTTCGGTGTTGTGCACCTGGTACCAGATTAGTTCAAATAGGATCAGAAGCACAAAACAAAGTCAGTGTGAACAAAAAGAACACTTGTTTCGTGCTTACTGGCGACGGTATTTCGCCCTATACTTATTATATATTTTGGTGATGAATGTGGGAAAATTGGATCATGTAATCTACTGTACGGATGTGCACTCCTGCAGTTGTGGAGCTAACTTCATATAAGGTTTTCTACAGTGTAACTTCGAGGCCATATATGTATATATATATATATATATATATATATATATTTATATATTTATATATATATATATATACGGGGCCTGCTTTAAAGTAGCAACACTATGGTTTTCCGAGGCAGTACATTGCACCAACATAATGGGTCACAAAAATTGATAATTAAAACTACATATAAACACCTGTTACTCAGGAAATCAGACACTCTGGCCTGGATCGATATCGATTCTGAACTTCATCCGTAATCATGACAAAATTCAATTATATATATATATATATACATATATATATATATATATATATATATATATATATATATATATATATATATATATAATGATTAGATACAGTTTATTGCTGAGAACAAATAAATATGCAATTGATCATTAGGTCTTGTAAGCCTAGTAAAAAATTAATGAAAATAGTACCTGAATGATAAACCAAATTCAGCATGAACATAAAGTGTAATCTCACGTGTGCATCCCTTTCCTGCTTACTGGCGACTGTATGGATTTACTAAAGAAACAGGTGTTCCAAACTAGTTATCTTATTTTATACTGACAAATCATTTACATAACGAGTATGGTCAATATATCAAGATCCCAAACTTGATTATATTAATTTTTATTACCGCTCGCGAAACAAATGTTCATTTTCAAAACCACTTGCCCAGGTATTGCGATGTCTGTTCTGAAATGTCAGATTGAAGATGGTTGTTTGGAATATCAGGTCTAAAGGGATGTCATATAGGCTCAATATAAAAGGAAAGGCAAACCATGGAACATTAGTTAGTATATGACTTGGATTTGTGCGTTTCGTACGGCAGGGTTGCCCGGTGGTTAAAGCAGCATAAATCTCCTCGTAGGAACACTTTTTTACTAGTAAAATAGGTAAAACTAGCTTATGGCAACCGTTTTATATATTCCTGATTTTTTTACAAACACACGGGGAATAATTTTTGGAATTTAGGGACTTTTTTGAGCTGTTCAGGCGTGGAAATGACGCTTCTAGACAAGAACGTCTTGACTAAAAGAAATGTCAGCAAATGAACGCATTTTTGCCATGACTTCAGTTGTTTATGAATTAAATCACTAGATTGTCTTGAAATTAATTCAATTTTAGAAAATTGTTCGTTTACATTTTTTAAGACAAAGTTTTAAACTGTGCTGTGAATTTGAACGTTTTACGAAATTTCGCAAACGGAGCATGTCCTGAATATAACTAAAGTTTTGGTCTAAACATCGTAATGGATAGGACCAATTTCTGTCCAAAAACATAAACAATAAATTATAACTATGCGGTCATCGAACAAATAAATTAACATAAAAAAATATATATTATTAGATAGATTAGATAGATAATATTATTATTATACGCAAAATCACCCGAAACAAAGAAACGATAAGCGTTTCAATTTACGATAATTTATATTAAAGGCAACTTAGATATTGTGGTCATTCAACGTTCAATCTGCAAATAGAAAATGTTTTTGTGTAAATTTGTTTATTAGTCTTTGAGTAAGGTCAATCTCAATATGGCCACCCGTAAAGCAACAGGAAAGTGATCCACAAGTTTTGTTAAAGCAAAATTTTGCCTTTAATAAACATAATTGAAATTATAAATATATATATATATATATATATATATGTATATAATATTTGTATATCAATGATATGAAAACTGAATCTTAACAAAGGTTTTGGTATTATGTTTGATACCTAGTAACTACTTTGTTCA
>JAQBSW010010899.1:0-22227 GCA_029291075.1 Eudiplozoon nipponicum | reverse complement strand
ATAAAACTTCAAATGTATATAATATGGATTAGACCGGCACTAGAATATGCTCTCGCTACTTGGAATCCATTAAAAAAGGGTTTGTCTAATAAGATAGAAGCTGTACAAAGAAAAGTTGTGAAACATATTAGTCCTATTTCTTGCACTATATACGCCTCTAGATTACAGTTTGTGTCATTGCAATCTCTGTGGTTTCGGAGGATGTGTTATTGTATAAAAGTTTTCCATTTGAACCAGTGGACTGGTGCCTATATGACTCCGATAAGAAAGAGTCATGAAGTTGGAACTAGATCTGGACATTTGGCAATATCTCCTCCTTTGGTGGGGAATGTAGCGAGCAAGTTATTCTCTTTCTCGAAAATCTACAAAATTTATAACCAATTGCCGAAGGGGCTTAGAGAAATGCCTCCATCTAAGATGTCTTTTAAAACTTTATCTACTGAACTTGAAAAAGTCTGCAATCCTGCTGATATTTTTTATTTTTTTGATTATGATAATACTTTCTCATGGTTGAAAAAAAGACAAGGATAATTGTTATCGGAAACAGATTTTCTTGAGATTTTTATTTCGAAGTTTTGTATTATTATAATTGAAATGTTATGCACTATATCTTCAAATTAGTTAACATTACATACAATCAATTGCTAGTCATGGTTCTCAATTTTTGCATAATGTTACACTCGAATTATACCTTAATTGTTCCTAATTTGATGATGTATATATTATTCTTTTCAGTCGAATTTTCTGATATTGATATATTTTATTGTACAACTAGTGAGATATACCTATCTACATGAGATTAATTGCACAATTATTGTGATGTGATAATTTTTAAATATATATTGTACAATTTCCAATTTTATTATTTGATGGAATATGTGTGGTTTGAATTCCAATAATGATATTCTATTCTATTCTATTCTAATCAAAATAATGTGACATTAGATTTGTATGATTTGAGTAAATATTTGATTACACTAGGGCTGAGAATAAATAATAAAAAGACGAGAGCTTTAAAAATAGTTAACAGAACAAACTTTCATTATGTTTATTTTCATGATGCAGTGATTAATGATGTGTTTGAAATTAAACTTATGCAAGAAATTAAGGATTTAGGTATAACTATTCAATGTACAGCTTCTGCTGAGAGACATTTTGAAAGAATAGTAGGCAGTGCCAAAAAAAGATGGGCACTAATAAATCTAAATATCTTATCGAATGACATTAAACTTAAAATGTATATCATATGGATAAGACCAATACTATAATATGCTGTTGCTACTTGAAATCCATTAAAAAAGGGATTTTCCAATAAGATAGAAGCTGTACAGAGAAAAGTTGTGAAACAAATTAGTCCTATCTAGTGCACTATATACGCCTCTAGATTACAGTTTGTGTCATTGCAATCTTTGTGGTTTCGGAGGATGTGCTATTGTATCAAAGTTTTCCATTTGAACCAGTGGACTGGTGCCTATATGACTCCGATAAGAAAGAGTCATAAAGTTGGAACTAGATCTGGACATTTGGCAATATCTCCTCCTTTGGTGGGGAATGTAGCGAGCATGTTATTCTCTTTCTCGAAAATCTACAAAATTTATAACCAATTGCCGAAGGGGCTTAGAGAAATGCCTACATCTAAGATGTCTTTTAAAACTTTATCTACTGAACTTGAAAAAGTCTGCAATCCTGCTGATATTTTTTATTTTTTTGATTATGATAATACTTTCTCCTCCTCTGGTGAGGAATGTAGCGAGCAAGTTATTCTCTTTCTCGAAAATCTACAAAATTTATAACCAATTGCCGAAGGGGCTTAGAGAAATGCCTACATCTAAGATGTCTTTTAAAACTTTATCTACTGAACTTGAAAAAGTCTGCAATCCTGCTGATATTTTTTATTTTTTTGATAATGATAATACTTTCTCATGGTTGAAAAAAAGACAAGGATAATTGTCATCGGAAACAGATTTTCTTGAGATTTTTATTTCGAAGTTTTGTATTATTATAATTGAAATGTTATGCACTATATCTTCAAATTAGTTAACATTATATACAATCAATTGCTAGTAATGGTTCTCAATTTTTGCATAATGTTACACTCGAATTATACCTTAATTGTTCCTAATTTGATGATGTATATATTATTCTTTTCAGTCGAACTTTCTGATATTGATATATTGTATTGTACAAATAGTGAAATATACCTATCTACATGAGATTAATTGCACAATTATTGTTATGCGATAATTTTTTCAATATATATTGTACAATATCCAATTTTATTGATTGATGGAATATGTGTGATTTGAATCCCAATAATAATATTCTATTCTATTCTATTCTATTCAAAATAATGTGACATTAGATTTGTATGATTTGAGTAAATATTTGATTACACTAGGGCTGAGAATAAACAATAAAAGACGAGAGCTTTAAAAATAGGGAACAGAACAAACTTTCATTATGTTTATTTTCATGATGCTGTTATTAATGATGTTTGAGATTAAACTTATGCAAGAAATTAAGGATTTAGGCATAACTATTCAATGTACAGCTTCTGCTGAGAGACATTGAAAGGATAGTAGGCAGTGCCAAGAAAAGATGGGCACTAATAAATCGAAATATCTTATCAAATGATATAAAACTTCAAATGTATATAATATGAATTAGACCGGTACTAGAATATGCTGTCGCTACTTGGAATCCATTAAAAAATGGTTTGTCTAATAAGATAGAAGCTGTACAAAGAAAAGTTGTGAAACATATTAGTCCTATTTCTTGCACTATATACGCCTCTAGATTACAGTTTGTGTCAATGCAATCTCTGTGGTTTCGGAGGATGTGTTATTGCATAAAAGTTTTCCATTTGAACCAGTGGACTGGTGCCTATATGACTCCGATAAGAAAGAATCATGAAGTTGGAACTAGATCTGGACATTTGGCAATATCTCCTCCTTTGGTGGGGAATGTAGCGAGCAAGTTATACTCTTTCTCGAAAATCTACAAAATTTATAACCTATTACCCAAGGGGCTTAGAGAAATGCCTCCATCTAAGATGTCTTTTAAAATTTTATCTACTGAACTTGAAAAAGTCTGCAATCTTTCTGATATTTTTTATTTTGATTATGATAATACTTTCTCATGGTTGAATAAAGGACAAGGATAATTGTTATCGGAAACAGATTTTCTTGAGATTTTTATTTCGAAGTTTTGTATTATTATAATTGAAATGTTATGCACTATATCTTCAAATTAGTTAACATTACATACAATCAACTGCTAGTCATGTTTCTCAATTTTTGCATAATGTTACACTCGAATTATACCTTAATTGTTCCTAATTTGATGATGTATGTATTTTTCTTTTCAGTCGAACTTTCTGATATTGATATATTGTATTGTACAACTAGTGAGATATACCTATCTACATGAGATTAATTGCACAATTATTGTGATGTGATAATTTTTTAAAATATATATTGTACAATTTCCAATTTTATTAATTGATGGAATATGCATGGTTTGAATCCAAATAAAGATATTCTATTCTATTCTCTTCTATTCTATTCTATTCTATCCTTTTCTATTCTATTCTATTCTCAAGTCCAACTGATAATTGCTCTGTATCCTCAATGTTTACTAAACCAGCCTTAATATTAGAATAATTTTTCTTGCAATACATATTAAAACAATAAGTTTTCTCACCCTAATACGCTGATATCCACAGATGATAGGACGATAAGGTGGTGAATTTGAAAATAAATATCCACGTCAATTACATGATGCAAATTCGAGATTCTTCCAAATAATGTGTATTAAGAACGATCGATGGATGCAAATTTCAAAACTTTATTAACAAAGAGAATCATGGCAGAACCACTCATCAAAGCGTACCATGCAACTCAAAATCTTTACTCCAACTCTCTTATAAAAATTCATCAAGTAAAGTCAAAATCTTAGACAATATGAACAAATGAACCTCAAAAAATTCAAATATTTTTTAAAATACACAATGTTGTTTTACGAAACCAGCGATAACATTAAATATGCAAAAAATAAAGTTTGATTTGTTTTCATATGAGGACTTGATGTCCAATAAATTAATGAACCTCCACATACACCCTCATAATTTAGATGTTTACTCATGCATTACGAAGTCCTCATTCTTCGTTTTCTAGATGACACTCGCAGAACTAATTTCAACATGTAGTGCTGGTACTTCACTAGGTTTCAGTTTCATATTGCATCGTTCTCTATCCTCAGAGGTTCAGGTTTTAATCTTTACTTATTTCCCACATTTGGCCGCCTCTTCCTTTTCTCACACATTTTCGCGTCACATCTTGTCTCAGCTTTTTGATACTTCTATGGATATCGTTCCTCAGTCTCGTCCTCCGTCTATGTAAATTGTGGAATGCAGCGATCCAGTGCTATACAATCTACTGGGCCATTTACTTCTATAAGTGCATTTTTATCAGTCATGTAATTGACTTTAAATTGCCCCTTATAGAACAGAGTCTGACAATTCTATCCGTTCTCATTAGTTATATATACATGAGATGCCAGCTTAAAATCTGAAGGTACGTAGCATTTAAACCTTGGGTTTCTAGTTTTTGTTGGAGCTAAACTACTCATTTTATGTACTATATGTCGAAAAAATTACAATATCTTTTAAAAACACGATATCGTTTTACGAAACCAGCGATTAAAATAATGTCCAGAAAATAAAATTTGATTTATTTTTATATGAGGAGTTAATTAATGTCCAATAATTTAGTTAACCTCCACTTGATTCTTGTCACAAGACTATCTAAGTTAGTCTTGCGGCTGATTTCTCTGGTAAGCTCATTATAGAACGTTTATCTAACGAAAATCTTTTAACTTCTATTTGAAGTGTTATGGAGCTTTAAGCATAAGACCTCGGGGCAAGCAATATGCTTGGTGAAATTTAACTGGCACAGAGAAACGTTCAATGGTTACTGCCATAAATGATTAGTGTATTATAGAAGAGGCAAATATCCGGAAGTTCTTGCTGAGTCTCGTTTAGGATTTGCTGAAACACCAAGAAGGTAGGCAAACATAGAATTCCGATTAAAAAAAATTTGAATGGCAATTGGCATGGAAAAACAGGACAAGTGATATGCAAGACTGAAAGCTAACATTTTTAACGAAACAGCGTGGGTGAAACGCAAAAAACATAACAGACGAAAATAATCCGGGCAGCAATAAGGCGAAAGTAATTGAAGGCAACAGGAATTTCAGAATGTGTCGTGTTGTGAATGTTTTGCGCTTAAATGTAGGTGTATGTCACACTTGATTGGTTTATAGATTTCGCTCTTCTTCTATGGAATAATGTCAGCCAAATAAATTTCTTATTTAATTTTGATTCAATTCACAATATGTCTGTGATATAATTTGACCTGTTCCATAAGATTCTTTTTGAAAAATGGAGAAAATATGAAATAAAAATTCCTCCTGTCGAGTACTCAAAGGCATACTTAAAAACCCAGTAATTTCACTGCTTAATAATCAGTTCATAGGTTTTGAATATAGGTCGTAATGTTCAGATACTCATGAACTGTTTCATCAGTGATATTTTGCCGTATGACCTCTAAATATTGCTACCTAGCTTTCTCTGAAATTGCTGGAGAATGCAATTCCTGACCTGATAATGTCCACCCACAATAGCTGTGTCTTATTATCTACAGCCTTTAATTACTTCGTAACCTCACACGGAATTTACCTGCGGCCGGGGCATTACAAATTTGCAACCACGCCAGAATACTGATAAAGGTACGGTTTTTAGATTTGTTTTTTATATCACAAATCTTGTTATCCTGGTGGAATACAGTAATTCGACGTTAGCGCACTGAACCATACATTTATTCTCCCTGTTTTTGAGTAATATTTACTCGGTCTATTTAGGTTTTGTTTCTGTTTGGAAGCAAGAATTTTTGGGAGTTTATCTGCGGTTCAAAAATTTTATCTCCTACGAACATATTATGTCAAACTGTGGATGCAGATTTATTTCTGATTTTGTAAAAACCAGATTTAGTCAGTAATTCGATAAAAACTGTTTACATTTGTGGAAGAAGATTTGATTGTAATTATGTGGGAGCAGATTTCATCAGTTATCCATAAGCTGTTTACGTTAAACTCTGGAAGCAGATTTTGCTTCTGATTTTGTTGGAGCAGATTTTGTCAGTTTTCTGCGTTCGTGGAAGGCAGACTTCGTCAGTTTCAAACTGTGGAAGCAGATTTTGAGAACCGTTTAGCTAATAGTTTTAATTTTACAGGGCACTTATGATTAAAATTTTATTTCTATATATATTTCAGTCCCTTTATGCCTTTCAATGTCCTGTAAGTCATTTCCAAACATGAATACCCTGAATTCTAAGTTAGCTCAGTGCCTATCCGCCGGTCTTATATCTGATGACGCTAGGCTATCCACTTTGGAGAGATGTATTTCAGATTTGAGTAATATTCTTGAAAGAATACTCATCGAAGAGATACATGTTAATAGAACCACAGATCAACACCGTCTTAATCAGTATAATGGACAGTCGAGATCACCTCGGTTATTCTGTCGATACTATACTAAATGTTGGCGTTCTAATCACCAAACGTATTTTTATAATTGTCGAAATTGCCTGCAATCATTGAAGAACTTAACAAACGTATGCCAGTTTCCTTCCTGAGATGATTACAATCAACAACAAATAAGTTTTTCAAACACCTACAACTGCAGTTTATGTTGACTATTTCTCACCACGCAGAATATGTCACATAGACTGTCAAACTGACAATGTCTGTCGCAGAGACCAATCTTCTTGTTTGCATGACCCGGACAAACAAACCAATGAATTTCTGCACCTTCTCGATTTCAGTACTGGCGAAGAATTTACCGTAGACACAGGAGCAACGGGCCAGTTCTCAAGGGTGATTCTAAGGCCAAGATGTCTCCAGTCTTTTTACTTGCAACAGCTACAGGGGAGCCCATACCTACTTATGGTTTCCGGCATCGCACACTCAACATAGGTTTACGACGTTAATTTTCTTACAATTTCATCGTTGCCATGGTCTCACACAACATAATAGGTCTTGATTTCCTGCTAAAATGTCGGTTCATTTTTGACCTTGGACACTTGCCTCCGAGCGTGTGAAGTTACAGGTCATTCAGCCAACCCCATTGCATAATTCAGCAGATATATCAGCAGCTCTTCGAGAACACAAGTCTTTGTTTGATCTCAGAAAGTCATAGCTACGAGTCTCCTACACGATGCACCATATCGTCAGACCAGGAAAACAAATTACACTCAAGAAGTGATCACTGGCTTCTGGTAAGCTGAAACCTGCCCAATAGTAATTTTTAAGACTATTGGAAAAGGGAATCATCAGACCATCGAAAATTTCATGAGCGTTACCATTGTACTTAGTCTCCAAATTAAACGGATCGTACAGAGCTTGTGGAGATTATCGCAAGTTAAATTCGATGACCAAACCCGATGCATATCCTATTCCCAATATTAACACCTTAATTGAAAAACTCAGCGGTAGCAATTTCTTCTCAGTGAATGACCTCAGCTAAGCCTATCATTATATTCCGGTAGCGCCAGAAGATATGGCAAATATTGCGGTCATCAATCCATATGGAATTTTTAAATACCTCTACATACTTTTTGGTATCAAGTGTGCTACTTAAACATTTCAATGATTCATGGACAACATACTTATCCTGATGGCATAAATGTTTTCAGTCTACACTTACAATCTCATGCCAAGAATTTATGAAATGTCCTCTCACACTTATCCAACCACGGACTCAAGATAAGTTGACAACTACATTCGTAAATTTCCTTTGGCATTGTATTACACCAAAAGTTATTCATCCTATGCTGTTGAAAGCAAATTCAATCAGTTATATTAAGTCATTATAGACTGTAAGTGAGCTGCAGAAAATTTTGGAAATCCTAAACTACTATCGTAAGTTACAAACCGGCCTATCAAGAAAACTATATCCGTTGTGTAGGCACCTGCGGAAACGAAAAGGACTTGGTCATCTGAAGACGAGGAATTACTTCGACACTCCATCAACTCTTTACAAAATACTAAAATGATAACGCATCCGGATTTTCAACGATCATTTCTACTCGCTACAGATGCTTTCGAGTACGCTATTGGGGCTACATTGGAACAAAATACCAACGGATTTCAGAAGCCTAGTAGTTTTTACCCGCGTACCCCTTAACCAGTAGAAACAAGATACGATAGTTTCGGTCGAGAACTCGTCGCCATTCACGACACAGTGCGCGAAATTATCAATATCATTTTCAGCAGAAGAATTTTTGTATTTACAGATTGAGCAACATCAGTGAGCGTACATTGAAACGCGACTTCAAGTGTCGCACATACACTGCCAGAGTAGAAAGACAACTGGCACTTCTGAGAGAATGGCAATTCGACATCTTTTATGTAAGGGGAAGTAAAAGTTCATTGCAGACACACGTTCTAGTCCAGAAATCTCGTTATGACCATCTTCGTCGTCGCCATTCACAGAAAACTACATAACTCTCCGTGAACTTGCACTAATGCCATCCCTCCTGCAAACAGAGCAGCGCGGTGACACCCACATTCAAAGATCAGTAGCCCGTTACGCCTCCAAGTTCATATTCCGTCACTGGGGAGGTTTGTCCATTGTTTATTTCAAGGTTACGCAGCCCAACCATTCAGTTCTGCCAACCAGCCTTCAGAGAAAAACATTTCGCCTCAATTCACTTAACGTCTCATCCAGGAAGCAAAACGACAGTCAGAATTCTTACAGATCGTTCCTGGGGTGACCAAACCACTTCACGCCTATCCTTCGTCCACATCGACATAGTTCATTTGACAAGGTGTCATGTTTCGGGCTACCTTTCAACTATGATTTACCTCTTGGCACCATTTATGCAGACGAAGTCACTAACGGTTTTATCTCTGTATGGATAGCCCATTATGGTGTTCCCAATGAGGTAATCACTCATAGAGGCAATTGCTTTTCATTGGTTCGTTTCAAAACAACATTGTAGTGCATGGGATGCACCGACCACTGACTACCATTCCCAATCTAACGGTATGGTAGAAAGAATGCATTTTACTAATGTGACTTATGGCTCACATCTGAGCTCACACTGCCTATTTAGGTATGTCCAGGTAATTATAGCTAACACTCATAGATCGGTAAAATGTTGAATTTTTCTCATTTTCAGGTGATGTAATTTTTGGCTTCAATTGATGTTTTCTCACTTGTCCCTTCTTTTTTAAGCCTTCAATTAGCTGATTGTCCGAAAATGACGTCGGAACAAGATTTTCCATTGTTTTTTTTCTTCCGAATTTTAAAACCAGAATTTTCAGGTTCATCTCCAGGGTCGACACTATACGCACAGGAGTAAAACACAACTTGTGGCAAAAAGTTGTGTTTGAAAATTCGGAAAACGAACAATGGAAAATCTTGTTCCAACGTCATTTTCAGACAATCAGCTAATTGAAGGCTTAAAGAAGAAGGGACAAGTGAGAACCCATCAATTGAGGCCAAAAATAACATCAAATGAAAATGAGAAAAATTCAAGATTTTACCGACATACGAGTGCTATCAATTGTCCCGCACAAGAAAAATGCGGTCAAATCCACAAGAAGAAGGACAGCACTGCGCAACCGAATGCATCTTTTAAAATTATAGCTAACGCCTTGTGTATCAACGCTAAGTAATCATAGGCTTCATATCATGGTACAGGCCACTTTCTATGCATATCTCAACTTCATTAGTTGCACAGTGCACACGCTAAGAATATCATGACCACAATGTCGAGCAGACACTATCACCTTTGGACGTTTCTAAACTAATTGAAAACGGTCAAGCATACTCAGGTTTCAATATAAACATAGCAACTTCAGGGGCAATCTAGCTTGCAATCTTTACGCCGCGGCTCTCGAAACCTCAATACCCTATTTCGCTTCACGCGGTATGACTGGCCACTATAGCTAACAATTTGTGTAGCAATTCCTAGATGTTAATTAGCATCATATCATTGTTGAAGCAACCAACGAGCATACACAAGCCCGGCATTTATTGTACAATTTTCTTTATTAACTATGAGCAGAATAATAACCAGTTGCTAAGCTGGGTTCGTACTCTGCACTATATTACCAATCAAGCATCACGGAGATGAAATTTTTCATTTATTCAGAGAGGAAAGTGATGTAACGGCTAAGAACAATTCGCTGACAAATTGCCAAAATGAAATTAAAATTTTATTTACGCAGTACGAATTGAGTCAAGCAAAATTTGCCGTTAACCAATGGCGTGGAAGTTTACGTTTGCAAAAATATATGAGCACTGCATTTGCCATACATGATTCACACACGTTTGAAATATCCTATTGTGCAAATCGCGTAATTGTTGTCGCGCTACACACTTGACTGTTTACCTACGCTGACGTCTGGACTAGCGTAAGTTACGCTGTGTCAGCTTGTAGGAGTATTTTTGCGGGGTAGCTATCTAGTTCGTGATTCTGTACCCGTCCTACATATCCATGGTGGCTATTATTACTACCCGTGCTCATAAACAGTCTCTGATCTTTTTCGGATGGTTGATGAGAGAAGGCAAAAATAAGTTGTCATACGTATATTGTACACAATGTTGAAAATAGAAATAGAATTCACAGTTAGTCCAAATTGACCATGTGTTGGTCGGCAATAAAAACAAATTTTAACACAATAGTATGTCTTAAACACCATACACAGTTAATCTAAATTGTCCGTCTTCTGGACGGCAAAAGTTAAAATGATCTCTGTTTATAAAGAAAAATGTTCTGCACACAAGCACTTATTCTTACATAAATGTCTGAATTGAAACGAATACGCGCCCGATTGAAAATACATGATGATATGAAAAAAGTCATTGTTAAAAGTTGTCACTGAAAATGAATGTGTTTACTACGTGTAAAGACTTCAATGACAAAAATTCACAAATAATTAGTTCACAGTTTGCTATGTTTTTAACTCATGTCATCATAATAATCCATTATTCTCCGAAATTCGGATAGGCATAATTAAATGTGAACAGTAAATCCTTTGAATAAACTGTGAATAATCCAACTGAGCGAAATAAATCCAATGTGACACAATAGTCCACAACGTTTTTCATCCGTATCGCGCGCGGTTCTGTCTATTTAATAAAAACCCAATTAATCACATATAAAATTGCAGTTCAAGAAATCTCAATTAAAACTGCTTGAAACTAACAGAGATTGTTTCTAAAATCACAGTTAAGATAAATATTGTATAAGAACAGAGTTAGATTATTTGACCTTAAAGAGCACTTTAATTGTCAAACTCGAACATCGTTGGGTTGCAACGCGGAACCGCGTGTTACAAGCTAGTCACTTGGATCTCAGTCACGCCAATTTTCTTGTTGCAGCACAAATTGTCATGCGGATCGATTATCTATTAATCGGATTTCTACGTGTGCCGCAGATCTTCAAAAAGACAATTATGAGTCTTGTCACTACTACTAACCTGTCTGGTTTTGACTAAAAAACGATGGAACACTAAAGAGTCAACCAGGGCCGGACTCATGTGTCTAGGAATACGTCTAGACACTGAAACACCAACTAACTCTTTTGGCATTTCCAGGGGAATGCAATCTCGACTTTGATAAGGGCCACCTACAATAACCTTATCTCAATATCTACGGCCATGAACTTCTTTGTATCTTCACATTGTATTTACTTGCAGCGGGGCTTTTTAAAGACGATCCATTAAGATACTGAAAGCAGTGCTCTTTAGGACCATAAAATTAACTTGGTTTCGCATTCAAGGTTTTAATCAGATGTATAGCTGTCAGTGCATATCTCTTGTAAACGCCCCGGCTTCAAGTAAATGCCGTACGACGTTACAAACTCGGTTAAGGTGCTCTGAATAGAGATTTGTTACTGATAAGGGGGCCCTTAAGAGGGCCTGGTCGTGCGTTCTCCTGAATTATTCAGAGTGTGAAGATGTCCTAGAGCCTTCGGAGGACTATGGTTGTGGATAACGTCGTTCAGGTTCTCAATTAATTGGCTCGTCTCGCTGGTTGTACCGCAACAAGAATGAGTCACGGATGTAGCCAATTGTTGGTGAAACTATCAAATCACCAGCGTAGGTATTGACAGCCGACAGAACGCACACGCGTGAAGCAAGGTAGAATGCAAATGCCACAACTGGCTTGCATGGTAAATTGCCGTGCTTAAATAGCATGCCATAGTAATATATGTCTACTTGCACACTATTGGTTAAACGGCAAGTTTCGCTTTTTTCTCATTGGTGCAACGTAAATAAAATTGAATTTAATTTCGGCCATTAATTTGTGTCGTTACAACACTTTCCTCTCTGAAAAAAATGAAAAAAATTCCTCTCTGCGAGGCTAGATAAGAAATGCATGACAGAGTTCGAACCAAGATAAGCAAAAATATGATGAACCATAAGTGCTGGGCTTAAATATGCTTGTTGGTTGCTTCAACAATGATATGATGCCAGGTAACCACTAGGAATTGCTACACAAATTGTTAGCTCTAGTAGTCGGTCATACCACGTGAGGCAAAATAGAGCAGTGTAAGTTTTGGGAGCCGCAGCGTGAAGATTTCGAGGTAAATCGCCTCTGAATTTGCCAGGATTAAGTTAAAACCTAAGCAGGTTGGATCGTCGTCAATGTGTTTGTATACGACCAAAGGAACTAGAGTGTTCGACGTTGCGGTCATGACATTTGTAGAGTGGTCTTTGTGCAATTGATGAATTTTAGATATGCATTGAAAGAGGCCTGTACCATGATATGAAGCTGATCACTACTTAGTGTTGCTACACGAAAGCGTTAGCTCTAAGTAGCTGGTCATACCAAAAATAGGCAGTGTGATGTCATGTGTGAGAAATACATTATAATATAAAAATATATACATTAAAATCAAAGGTAACTGCATAAAAATATGTACACGAACATTGCCTCAGAGATGAAACTATACCAAAGAACTGTTCAAAAATGCAACACAATTGTTAACTGAGAACAGCTGGTTATATCACGTGAGATAAATGCGAACAATAACGTAAGGTTAAAAAAATTTTGATAGTTAATGTTAATGTTTAAAAAAATCAATTACACGTTATACAAAGCAGGACATTGAGATTGTGGGCAGACGGAGCCTGAGACGTGTGTAGAAGTTTGAACGCTCTCAGGATCAGGCGGTTCGATAAACTGTTTCAACCTGTCTATGCTTACTGATGTCGGTGTAGCGCCTCGCATAATAATGAAGTATTTTGGTTGTCTGAGCAAAATCGGGTAAGGACCTCGATACTTTTGTTGTAGTGGTGCAACAGCATTATCGTTGCGAACGAGTACTCTCTTGCAGCTGTGGAGCTGTGGGTGAACGAAGACTGGACGAGGCGTGTGTCTCGGCTGCTGTTCGGACATGTTACCGAAAAGAAGTCGAAGGCGGGTAGCTTCGTCTTGTGGGTCATCTTGTGCCGGTAGTAGACGTCGGAGCTGACTAGGCAGGCGTAGATCCATGCCATACAAGAGTTGTGACGCAGACGTTTTAATGGATTCATGATTACGGGAACGTATGGCAAGCAGAACTAAAGGTAGTGCATCGACCCAGTTGCCATTAATGGACGAGGATGCTAAAGCTTCTTTGAGTTCCCTATGCATTCTCTCTACCATGCCATTAGCTTGGGGATGGTAGGAGGTCGTCTGGCGTAAGATGCATTCCATGTACTGCAAGGTGCTTTTGAAACGATCATATGAGAAGCAAGTGCCTCTGTCCGTGATGACCTCATTGGGAACACCATAATTGGATATCCATTCAGAGATAAAACCGTTAGTTACTTCGTCTGCAGAAATGGTGCCAAGAGGTAATGCCACAGGCCACTGTGTAAATCTATCGATCATAGTTAGAAGGTAGCTGAAACCTTGAAACTTTGTCAGATGAACTATGTCGATGTGGACGATGGCTAGGCGAGAAGTAGATCGAAAATGTTGCAACTTAGAACGAGTGTGTCGTGTGATCTTGTTTTTCTGACAAATAGCACACTCTGAGACCCATCGTTTAACATTCTGTCTAAGTCTGTGACCCCAGAAACGATCTGTAAGAAGTCGGACAGTCGCTTGGCTTCCTGGGTGAGAAATTGAGTGAATAGAATCGAAAACGTTTCTCTGAAGGCTGGTCGGCAGAACTGGCTTGTTTGGCTGCGTACCCGTGAAGCAAACAATCATGATATTGACTAGCTTAACGAAGATATGATGTCTGATATCTTAGTCTGTTTCGATTGAAAGACGTCAAATTGCCATTCGCTTAGACGAGAAAGCCGTCTTTCCACTCTGGCAGGGTACTTGGCGATAGATGAAGTTGCGTTTCGAAGTGCGCTAACTAGTGGTGCATGATCTGTGAAAACATCAAATCTGCTACTGCCAATGATGCTGATAAATGGCGCACTGCGTCGTGGATGGCGAGAAGTTCTCGGCCGAAAGTGTCGTACCTCGTTTCTACTGGTTGGAGAGTACGCGAGTAGAAACTGATAGGCTTCCAAAATCCGTCGATCTCTTGTTCCAACGTGGCTCCAATTGCGAATTCAGAAGCATCTGTCGTGAGTAGAAATGGCTTTTCAAAATCTGGATGCGTTAGCATTGTGGCATTTGCTAACGAGTTGATGGCAAGTCGAAGTAATTCCTCGTCTTCGGATGACCAAGCAATGATAGAATTCTTGCTAAGTCCTTTTCGGTTCCGCAGGTGTCTGCACAAAGGATAAAGTTGTTTTGAAAGGCCCGGAAGGAACTTGCGATAATAGTTTAGTACTCCCAGGATTTTCTGCAACTCGCTCACAGTCCTTGGTGACCTGATATTCTTGATTGAATTCGTGTTTGACGGCAACTGTTGAATATCTTGGGCCGTGATACTGTGCCCTAAGAAGTCGACGGATGAAGTTGCAATCTGCGTCTTGTCACAGTTGATCTTGAGTCCGTGGTTGGATAAGCGTGAGGACATTTCGTAGATGTTTCGCATGAGATTCTAGATCTGGACTGAATACCATAATGTCATCTAGATATGATATACAATAAGCAGAGTCGTCGCGAAGTATGTTGTCTATGAATCTTTGAAATGTCTGAGTAGCACACTTGAGTCCAAAAGGCATGTAAAGATATTCAAAAAGGCTAAATGGAGTGATGACTGCAGTTTTCTCGATATCCTCTGGTGCTACCGGTATGTGATGGTACGCTTGTCTGAGGTCAATCATTGAGAAAAAATTGCTGCCGTTGAGTTTTCAAGTAAAGTGTTGATATTTGGAATAGGATATGCATCAGATTTTGTCACTGAATTTAGCTTACGGTAGTCTCCACAGGATCTGTACGATCCGTTTGATTTAGAGACTAAGTGCAGTGGTGACGCCCATGAACTTTTCGATTGTCTGATGATTCCCTCTTCTAAAAGCCTTGAGAATTCTTCTTGGGCAGCTTTCAGCTTAGCAGGGGCAATAGGTTGACCTTCTGTGACGATATGATGCATCGTGTTGGAGACTCGTAGCTCTGACTTGTTAAGATCGAAAAGCGATTTGTATTTTCGAAGAGCTGCTGATATCTCTACTGAATGATGCACTGGGGTTGGCTGAATGATCTGTAACTCAAAACGCTTGGAGGCAAGTGTCCAAAAGCTTTGTTCAAGTCCGGTGGAGGGGTCGATGATCTTTTGATTGGCAAGACCAACAATGAGCCGAAATTTTAGAAGGAAATCAAGGCCTATTATATTATGTGAGACCTTTGCAATGATGAAGTTGTGGGAAAATTCACGTCGTAGACCTATGTTGAGTGTGCAGTACCGGCAGCCATAAGATGGTATGGGCTCGCCTAGAGCTGTTGGGAGAAGAACGCCTAGCGACATCTTGACCATTGAATCACCCATGGGAACTGAGACTGCTGCACCTGTGTCTACGATGAATTCTTCGCCAGTTTTGAAATCAAGAAGGTGCAGAAGCTCGTTGGGCTGTTTGGCCGAGTCATGCAAACAAGTAGGCTGGTGATTGCGACCGGCGTTGTCCGTTTGGTTCTCAATGTGAAAAATTCGGCGTGGACGAAAAGAGTCGACAGGGATGTCGGATTGTAGTTGGCTTCTTCCCTGTGGCTCCGTTGATGCCGTTGATGTGCAGAAAGTACGGTCTTCTACCTCCTGTGCTAGACGTTTCCCGATACTGATGCACCCTTGTGCCTGCGGTCTGTTGTCCTTTCCGTCAGCTGTGGAAATTGGCACTCATTCGGAAATTCTTCGGAACAACAAAGACAGACTTGGCATGAATAAAAAAACTTCTGGTGATTATAACACTAGTTCTTTGGGGCATATTTATTAAAGGATTGCGGAGATCTCGATCGCCGCCTACCGTTATAATTGGGCTTAGGAACGAATTTGGGTCGAGCATTCACTTGATTTAGCTCGGATTTGGTAATGGCCAATCCTTCTTGAAATTTAGCCATGTTCGCCACTGTCCTCTCTAAAGAGGAGAGTCTATCATCTTGCGGGGGTGAAGAAAATGATGATGGATTCACTTTGGGTTCCAAAACCCTATATTCTAACTCACATCTCTCAGATAAGTCATCTATAGAGAGAGTGTTGGGGAGCTGTCTGGCAAAGAGTTTTAATGTTTGTGGAAGATTGCTAATAAAAATAACCTTAGCCTCATGGTCAGAAATGTTGGTTTTATACCAACGTTTCCGTAATTCCCTCAGTATTTCGATGGGGCGAAGGTTCGGCATGTCTAACTGCGCATATTTGTTTATTATCTGCTCAGTCTCTGTGGGCCCAAGCAAGGATTCTACCTCTTTTAGTATACCCAAAATGGGACTAGGTAGCTTCCTAATGGCCTCAAGCTTAGGATAAATCCGTCGCTGCAAGTCAGAACGTAGTTTAGCAAAAACCTTCGACAGTTTCCGATGAATGTCATAATCAGGAAACGGGGAGAAAGCGGAGTCTACGCGCATAAAGAATAGTTCACTATCTCCATCCTAAACAGGAATATCAATATCTAAAATTGGACCTGACATTCTAACAATCTTACGGGATCTTAAAAGCATAAATTTATAAGCAATATGAAAATATATAAATATACTTTAACGAAACGCTTACCCACAAAAAGCTTCCACAGGTGAATGAGCGCAGAACAATAGCACGTCACAGTAACTGCTTCCAAAAATTGAAATTATCCGCAATTGAGCCTGTTGAGTACGTACGGTACCGTTTTGTACGTAGAAAAGATGAACAGAGGCTCCGTTGGCCTTTGATGCCAATGTATTATTATTATTATATCCCCCCAAAAAAAATTCAACACAAATCCACGAATATATACCCAACAAAATTCCCAGAAGACCACGATTAGGGTAAAGAAAACGCAAATGTTAATCTATTTTTATCCCAAATAAATGAAAAAGGAAGTCGATTTTATTTATACCAAAAAAATCAGAACAATAATCAATATCCTGGCGCGGTCGCCAATTTTGTAAACGCCTCGGCTTCAAGTAAATGCCGTACGACGTTACAAACTCGGTTAAGGTGCTCTGAATAGAGATTTATTATTGTTAGGGGGGCCCTTAAGAGGGCCTGGTCGTGCGTTCTCCTGAATTATTCAGAGTGTGAAGATATCCTGGAGCCTTGGGTGGACTCTGGATGTTGTTGCTCCCATTGTAGAGTTGTAATCACGATGTGGATAACGTCGTTCAGGTTCTGCAATTAATTGGCTCGTCTCGCTGGTTGTACCGCAACAAGATGAGTAACGGATGTAGCCAATTTGTTGGTGAAACTATCAAATCACTAGCGTAGGTATTGACAGCCGACAGAACGCACACGCGTAACGCAAAGCAGAATGCAAATGCGACATTTGACTTGCATGGTAAATTGCCGTGCTTAAATAGCATGCCATGTCTACTTGCACACTATTGGTTAAACGGCAAGTTTCTCATTGGTGCAACGTAAATAAAATTGAATTTAATTTACGCAATATGTCGGCCATTAATTTGTGTCGTTACACTCTATCTTGCATGTAAAAGCCATATATATTTTCAGATTTCGTTCGTTTTTTAGTTTGCTTAAGTAACAACTACAAAATCTTAAGTCAAATAATTATAGCAAAATACAATAAATAATTTAGTCCCATATTATATAAACCTTTCAGATCACTATTAGAAATTAATTTAAACTGCTTATTTTGATTTATATTTCACAGTTTTAAAAAATTTTGCTTTATTGTTTAAAAAGTATTTGCGTTATTTCGAAAACACAAATGATTTTTTTAAAGACAATGAATTATAATAATTTGATACTATTATAAATTTTGAATGGCAGCCTAGGTCATATACCTTAAAATTTGAAATGGTAGGATACTATTCAAAAGTAGGGCTATATAGAGTTGAATGAAATAGTGACTAAACAAATTTTTGACGATAAGGCGTTTGGGCGTTGTGAAAAAAGAACGCTTTTATGAACTTCTTGTTTGTTCGGTTGAAAGAAATCAGGACTTGGAAAGAGAGGAAGAACGACCTTCTTAATAAAAATATTGAGTTTCTGATAGTTAGACGAAATAACACGAGAATTAGTACTGTAAATTATTACAGATAATTAATACTATTGAACAAAAATTGATTGTGTGGGTGGTAGAAATTATTAATTAATTGATGTTTGCGAGCTTGAACTAAACAAGAGTAATTAATCATTGTAAGTAGTAAACAGAAATAGTGAGTAGTTGGTATTGGAATGGCGATATGTGACTTTTAGTGTCTAAGGCGATGTGTCTATTATTGCGGCTAGAAAAAATGAATTTTAAGTTCTGGGGCCTATACAGATATTTTGTGTGCATTCGGGTCAAGCAAAATTATCTAACTGTTGCTGTTCCTAGCAAATTTCGTTTATTTAATGTCAAAATATCCTTGGTTACAAATGTGTGTTCTCACACTTTCGAGTATCTTGAGTATGCAAATCAATTCAAGAGATACGAACAATTAATACTTTGTATGAGAAGTTTCTTTAAATCAGCTTTATTTTAACATTTGACTAACTGGTATATTTACTCTGCCGTCATTTCTTTTGATAGTCTTGCGACTCCCCGTCATCTTCCTTCAATCACAACTTCGTTCTACGGGCGCCAGCGACCCCTGCAAGACTCACTCGCTTCAATCTAGTAGACTCCATCAATTCAATCTCCACGACAAAGGACTCCATCGGTCGACGTCTGCCTCCGGTCCGCCATCATTTTCGATCTCACACTTGAACTCATCTGTCCGGACCCAACCTACCCCGCTTGGATGCTCTGACACTTCATGGAATAACTCAAATTGATCTTGTCTAGTCAAATGGAACTTCATTTTTTTCACCAGATTGAACTATCTTGATGTTAATGATAACTTTTCCCTTCATCAACTCCTCCCCCCTGCTTTTAAATACTTTGCTAGTCACGATTCCATTTACCTTCACATATCCTACCCATGATTTGTTATTTCAATGGTCGGGTCAGTTGGCCTTTGATACCAAATAAATGTATTATTATTATTAAGACTTGGTTTATTAATAAATATTTATCTTTCCAGCGAACTTTTATTATGTACGATTTTATATCTACGTGTCTATCTCTATATCTGAAATATTATGGATGTAATAAATATAGTTGCTATGTTTACATAAAAATTTAACAATGGGCAGGATTTTCGGAAAAGTTTATAAAATTAGTTTGTCAGTTTCCTGTCGTACTCTGTTGATTATCATGGGAGATCGAAAAACGTCAGTGCATGCGACTGGCGGTAGTTTATCTATGTTTTTCGACGTCTGGTTCAATAAAATTGGATTGATGTTTACTTTAAGCTCGCAAACTAGATTTAAATAATTGTTACCACCATCCGTACAATCATTGATTGTTTAAATCAAATGCAACTTTGTAGTCTATAAAGACGACTATTGTGAAACGGCGACATACTTTTAGATGTTCAACAACCTGCCTTAAGGTAAAATTATTATCTATGACACCTCGTCCTGATCGAAATTTGGCTTGTTCTTCACTAGTATGTGATTCACGTGAAGCGCTCAGACAATATAAAATAATCGCAGCTTGCCAAAAAATGACGACAAACCTGGATGCAACCACGCCATCTATAAATAATTTCTATATGATTTATTTGAGTCAACCTTTCTCCGAGATGTGGAGGACGCCATGCGACGAAACGTCTAGCACTACGTCTGAATTTTTTAGAACATTTATATAATCTGCACAGCTATCCAACAATCTCTCATTATTATCAGTGTTGACTGTGGCTTTTTGCATCAATTGTGTGTATTTGTAGGCGCCGCAAAAAGTCGGCTATTTACAGGGATCCATTCAATTAAGCAAGCTTCAGCTTGTTGCTAAATCGATACCGACGCCTTTTTGCTGACTTGAGAAAACTCTGTGAAACGAGATGTTCGAAGCCAATAACGCGTAGATCAGGATGGCGCACCCATATCTGTAATGCACGTAGGATCCTGAATTCTAGTTTCATATATTCAACACAAATCGATTTATAATTTATCCAACGTGCGTTCAAGAGCTTCTTTTTGTCAAAGCTGTTTTAATATTCGTACGTTAAATTTATCGATGTCGAAACCTTACCTATGTATAATGAATGGTAGTCTACTCAAACTATTTTCGATATTGGGCAATCAGATCTCGGATTCATTGATATGATCAACAACAACCATATTCATAGTATCTAATAGAGCGTTATTTTGAGTAGAAGAAATAGAAGGGAGATAGAAATGGAGATGAAGGTGTCTGCAAAAGCCTGATTTTGCTTATCCACCTGCATGACGCAGCAGATAGGAAACCAGTTTTTGTACCGCGTGATGGCCGATTCAGTATGTAATCATTATAGATTTTATCGTTCACGATTATATTGGAATGTTAAGGAATACTGAGTCGTTCATTCCTAATAGTGATTTGTAGTCAGAACTTTTGTTCTCTTAGATACCTCAATCAAGGCTGATAAGCACTATCTACCAGTTTTGGCAGCCGAAACCTCTGCTTCGTCTGCACTCTTGCTATCATTTCACCAGCACATTTAACACTAAATGGTACTAGGAAGCTAGGCCAAACTCAAGGCCTCACATGAAACTGAATGATGGCCGTGTCCCACTAGACCCGGTAAGTTTCATTCTACCATTCCCGGGCTCACTAGCTTTTGCCCTTTGGTCGTCAGGCCGGAATTTTTAAAACTACGGGCCAATAGAATTTATAGACCTGTAAGAATTAGACCGCTTGTTTGCACTTGATTAATTAGCACGTTTAGTAAAAGTAACTAAATTTATTTGGTTACTTCTAGCCAGGTGGGTGTGATATTGTGAGAATATAGGAGATGCCATGTAAATGGTGAATGCTGAATTTAGCTTTTGACTTATTTAAATTGGTCTGGGATAATCGTTACCTTGTTTTAGTCTAGCGTTACAATTAAAAATTATGAGATAGTTTTGCTAAATTGTGTCAGTGAAATTTTTAGTGTCATAGTTGAACGTTCTAGTGTTGAAATTTTTGAAATCTAGCAATAACTAAATTTAAATTTTAATACTTATCATCAAAATAATTGACACAACAATGTAAGTTATATTATTCTAATTTTTTGTCCTTCTGCTTCTGAAGATCCTGTTGGAAGTGAAAATAATTGCCCTGACCCTTCATCGAATACAGAATGGCCGTACTTTTGTCAATCGAGTGACAAAGAGCATAGATCTGGCTCGTAGATTGCGCAGTAACCGGAGTGCACCCACGAGTTTCCCTCAGCCTGTCAGAAACAACTACCAAATCTTCAACTCCATAAAATCACTCACTCGACTTGTTCAACACAGCCAACCACTAAGCTATCTGACTATGAGTTGGAGTAGCACATAATACGGCGCAAACTTTTGATGGCCAGATGGAAACAGTTCTTGGAAAAGTCTGATGCGTGTACGACAGACAGCCCCTCTCACGAAAGGGCTGAATAAACCAATGACAAGTGATAGCTCAAAGTTCTAGAATTGATGAAATTTTTTGGTTAACTGCAGACAAAACACTTGTTGTTTCATAATTCTTATTTGGACATTCAGTCATCCCATTACTAAGCACTTTTATTTGTTAATACCATGTAACATGTTCAAAAAAAGTTTGTGTACGGTATATTTCGTATTCTGATTT
>JAQBSW010010898.1:0-22230 GCA_029291075.1 Eudiplozoon nipponicum | reverse complement strand
CACGAGATCATAATTTTATTCGGTCTTTCTTTGGTTTATCCTACTGGACATATTAAGAATAATTTGTTACTAGGAGCACAACAGATAATAAATATAATATATATATATATATATATATATATATATATATATATATATATATATACATGCATACATACATACATGCATGCATGCATAAATACATACATACATACATACACACATACATACATACATAGATACATACATACATACAAACATACATACACACATACATAAATGCAAACAAACATGTAAACATACATACATTAATTCATACTTATATGCATATATACATTCAAAAATAAGAATAAAATTCATACATATATCTGTACATGTACATTTAGCAATTGAACTTAATATTCTACTTGTTTATATTTCAGTGTGTTTTTTATCAAATATGCTTTAATGAAATGCAATCTGCTAAAATTTAACAGTTTTCAAATTTATCATAAGTTTATGGTCATGCAGGACATGTACTGGAATGTATCTTATACACAAGCTTATATATATATATATATATATATATATATATATATAATTTTATTTTCTGCCCTCAATTTCAGAAAGCTAACTAGATTTCAGACCAATGCACCGCTTTTTAAGGTACGATTAGCTTATCTTCTAAATGTGGATATTTTCTCAACATCTTTCTTAATATCAATTTAAAACTTATATTCTAAATCATTATTTTTATTCTTCCGCCTGCAAATATTTATGTTAACTGCGATTATATTATAGACCAGCTTATATATATATATGTTTGTATGAATATATATATCTATATAATTTTCATATATATGTATATGTATGTATGTATGTATATATATATATATATATATATATATATATATATATATATATATATAATGAGAAAATAACCGGATACAGCAGGATATAACAGAAAGTGTACAATGTGCAATTAATTATTCTCGAAATTAACCGGCTATTATCCACAATAAACACACTCTTGATTAATAAATGTGTTTTGCTTACCTAAAAATTCTACGACGAAAGAAAACAAATATGGCAATGAAAAATTATGAACATGTTGCCAAGTATACGTAAAGTTGAAAACACAATATGTTGACCATTTTTGCATTTCCTGAGCATTAATCACGTTTTGTACCAGATTCCCGCGACCGGATTTCTAACCAAAGAACATTAGCTTAGGAATCTTTATATATATATATATATATATATATATATATATATATATATATATGTACATATCCTGGAATTATTTTGTCATGAAATGTATATTTAAAATAATATTATAAATAATAGCTGTGAATAAAGTATTTATAATATCCATATATGTACAAATAGTCAAACTATGATCATAATCACAGGATTAACGCACATTTATCTGCAGCTGCTTCGATTTTGCTGCGTTAAAGACGTCCCTAGTTCAATGAAAAATGTTTCATGATCATGATAGGCAAAATAATATATTGCGTTCTTTTGTTATTCTCTGCCTTTGAATGACGATGCCTATAGGTTAATTGTTTTACAAATTAGAGAATTATTTATTTCTAGATATGAGTTTATAAAATAAACTATAATCCGGAATGAAGAGCTTTCGCTCCATCTAATCAACTGACTACTAGATCTAGTACTGATGCATAAAAGTAACTCAATTTTACTGACGAAATGGAGACCTTCTTATCGGCAAAATGTGTGTGTAGTTAACAAGGGAAGAGTTAAGTTGATGGGTTCAAAAACAAGTTCAGTTCATGCAAAATAAATTTATTCAAAGGATTAGGATCTCAAAGAAAAAACAAATGAGATTAAATCTCGAAAAATGTTTTGCTGTTTCAATTAGATAAACATTTAGATTGACAAAGGTAATATTTGCATAACTAAATTATCCCAAATCTTAGATTTTATGAGACTTACATTATCGAAAGACTGAAGTTCACAATGCGGTTTGATCTTCACTAGTAAGTATGACGTTAGACCCTGATGATGATCATGGAAGGTTGAAACGCGTCAGTGCATTGCGACTGGGGATAGTTTTGTTCAGTTGTTCGACGAATGGTTAAATACAGTAGGATTGCTGTTTACTTCAAACTCGCAAACTTGATTTAAAGAATTGATACCACCACCCACGTTATCAATTATTGTTAAATTATATTGTTTATATGTGGATGGAATTTTAAATGTTCATCGATCCACATGTAAAATCAGCTAAATCCACCAATATGGATTTAATCATTCCAAAATCTGTGTATTCATTAAATACTGTTTGTTGCGAAGAACTAATATATATGCAAGTATGTATTAGGTTTAGCGAACCTAGTAACAAATTAGTTCAGTTGTGACCAGAAGGATAAACCAAAGGCAGCATGAACGGAAAGTATAATCTCATGCACTTTCGTTTCGTGCTTACTGGCGACTCATCAGTAGGAGCCGGTATTACGCCCTTTAACCACTATATATATGGTAGAAGAATGTGGAATAATAGGACGGTACAATCTCCTAGACGAATGTGTAAACCTGTAATAGTGAAGCTAACATAATCTAAGTCAACGACAATGCGACTTCAGTACTAACTCACACTATATAATATATATACCGAGTCTGTAAAGGATACTAACACTATGGCTATTGTGTTAGTAACTGATACCTTTTTTGAAATCGATGAGTACCGGATACTAACACTATGGTTTCCGAGTCGGTACATGATACCAACCTGATGGATATAAATTTATGCTAAAGTTCACCCAAATTGAGAATTACAACAATTTCCGAACACCTGTTACTCCAGTTAAACCATACACTCTGGCCTTCATCGATATCAGTTATCACATTTCGCGGTAAGCATGACATCATTCAATTCAATATATTACAGTTAAATACTGTTTGTTGCGAAGAACTAATATATATGCAAGTATGTATTAGGTTTTGCGAACCTAGTAACAAATTAGTTCAGTTGTCACCAGAAGGATAAGCCAAAGGCAGCATGAACGGAAAGTATAATCTCATGCACATTCGTTTCGTGCTTACTGGCGACTCATCAGTAGGAGCCGGTATTACGCCCTTTAACCACTATATATTTGGTAGAAGAATGTGGAATAATGGGACGGTACAATCTATTATTCCACATGTCTTCCTACCAAATATATAGTGGTTAAAGGGCGTAATACCGGCTCCTACTGATGAGTCGCCAGTAAGCACGAAACGAATGTGCATGAGATCATACTTTCCGTTCATGCTGCCTTTGGTTTATCCTTCTGGTCACAACTGAACTAATTTGTTACTAGGTTCGCAAAACCTAATACATACTTGCATATATATTAGCTCTTCACAACAAACAGTATTTAACTGTGATATATTGAATTGAATGATGTCATGCTTACCGCGAAATGTGATAAGTGATATCGATGAAGACCAGAGTGTATGGTTTAACTGGAGTAACAGGTGTTCGGAAATTGTTGTAATTCTCAATTTGGGTGAACTTTAGCATACATTTATATCCATCAGGTTGGTATCATGTACCGACTCGGAAACCATAGTGTTTGTATCCGGTACTCATCGATTTCAAAAAAGGTATCAGTTACTAACACAATAGCCATAGTGTTAGTATCCTTTACAGACTCGGTATATATATTATATAGTGTGAGTTAGCATTGAAGTGGCATTGCCGTTGACTTTAGATTATTTTAGCTTCACTATTACAGGTTTACACATTTGTCTAGGAGATTGTACCGTCCTATTATTTCACAATATATTCCAAATATATAGTGGTTAGAAGGCGTAATACCGGCTCCTACCGATGAGTCGCCAGTAAACACGAAACGAATGTGCATGAGATTACACTTTCCGTTCAGGCTGCCTTTGGTTTATCCTTCTGGTCATAACTGAACTAATTTGTTACTAGGATCGCAAAACCTAGTACATACTTGTGTATTCATTAGTCTCAAACTTCATTGGATACTTTATTAGTAGTACTACTAGTAGTAGTAATAATAAAAAAACATCATCACCACTACAACCACTATAACTACTACTACTACTACTACTACTACTACTACTACTACTACTACTACTACTACTACTACTACTACTACTACTACTACTACTACTACTACTACTACTACTACTACTACTACTACTACTACTACTACTACTACTACTACTACTACTACTACTACTACTACTACTACTACTACTACTACTACTACTACTACTACTACTACTACTACTACTACTACTACTACTACTACTACTACTACTACTACTACTACTACTACTACTACTTCTACTACTACTAATACTAATACTACTACTACTACTTTGTCAAATACTACTGCTATTACTACTAATAATGATAATAATAACATTTAAATTTGGATTATAAACACAGTACAGAATTAAATATTTTCATAATAATCAAAAATAGCACAAATGAGCAAATATATAATGTTATCCAAATAAGAAACAATAGGCAATTATATTTATATATACATATATATATATATATATATATATATATATATATATATATATATATATATATATATATATATATATATTAGTTCTCCACCGCAAACCGATACCCTAACTGCTATGTATTTAATTGGAATGATATCAGTATTACCGCGAAATGTGATAACTGATATCGATTAAGGCCAGAGTTTATGGATTTACTGGAGTAACAGGTTTCAGAAATATTTGTAATTCTAAATTTTAGTGAACTTTAACATACGTTGAAATCCAATGTCTAGGTACCACGTACCTTTTCGACGGCCATAAGGCTGGTATCATTTACTGACAAAATAGCCATAGTTTTGGTGCCATTCACAGGCTTGGTAAAATATATATATATATATATATATATATATATATATATATATATATATATATATATATATATATATATAATATTTAGTGAGTTTGACTTGATGTCGCATTGTCAAAGACTTTTAATGAAGTAAGCTGCACTACTGCAGGTTTACTTATTCTTATAGGAGATTATACCGAATTGTTTCCCCACATTCCTCACCAAAATATTTTATAGGTAAAGGGCGTAATATCTGTTTCTACTGATGAGTCGCTTGCAAGCACGAAATGAATGTGCACGAGATTATGTTTACCGTTAATACTGTCTTTTTAGTTTTTCCTTGTGGTCATATTCGAACTAATTTTCTTACTGATTGTGCAAAACATAATATAAAAAGAATCTCGTCCACGAAGAAATACAAAAATACAAGTCTAATTAAGATTTTGTGGGTTTGCAATTGTACACCATTTTATATTATTCAGTTTCTTACCAGAGCCCATATTATCTTGACCGATATTATAATCGAGAATAAATGTGCCTGAGACGAATGATTAAATTTCTGTTATAGACAGAATTCTCTACATGCCAAATAAAAATGCATAAGAGAAGTAAGATTACCTTGTGATTAATAACAATATTTAGATTCCATCATTGCCCTGCTTTTAATAATTCATTATTTATCATTACTATTAATTTAATACCACTGGATAATAGTTGCCCATTTAAATAATGTACATTATTAGACGTATTTCTAAGTGTAATATTAAAGTCCATTAAGTTTACTTGACAGATAATTTTTGAATCGTCGAGAAATTATTATATTAGGTATTCCTAAATCATTACTGCTTGAATGCACATTCGTATAGGTGCTCTTACCGACAATTATCCCCTATTTCTTTACAAAATCTATGTTGTGGCATAGGGCTTAGTACCGGCTAATACTGATAGGTCGCCAGTAAGCAGGAAATGTGTGTGTACATGAGATCACACCTTTCGTTCATGCTGAATGTGGTCTATAATTCTGTTCCTATTTTAACTAATTTATTCCTAATAAACAATTCAGAAACCATGTATTAGTGAAAGCAATGTTATCTTAAGTATCATTAACCTAAAGCTCCGGCCACGATAAGAGCCTCCGTTTTTAAGACTGGAATCTTTATTATCATCATTTGTCTCAATTAACCGTACAGTTTTGTTAGAATAATACATATCAATCTAGTTATTTTTGGATTAATCTCAAAATGAAACACTTCTAAAATCTAACCTTAATCCGCCGAATAAATTGTGTTGGTAATATAAAATGAAACGGAAAATCATAAATTTTCACATAATGGTAAAATAAATGTATCAATAAAGCTAATGCATTCGTTATAGTCAGTTCCACTACTAAGTAGCTAGATTTGACTCCACCTAAATCAAGTTTTCGAATATGGAATAAACGTAAAGTCCATCTACTTGATGCTCCTTCTTTACAGTCGAGTTATTCTCAGGTAAACGCATTGATACGCTATGATCTTTCTAGGGTATTTTCATGGCTTTAATGGGAATCAAAACCACAGCTTTGAAAGATGAAATGCGCCTATTTGTAATTATATATTTTAATGTGGGTTATGATATGAATATCATCCGTTACATTGTTTCTTGTAAACAAGCATTCTAACTTAATGATCTCATTGCATTTCAAAGTATATATATATATATATATATATATATATATATATATATATATAACCATAAATTCAGTCAAGATGGCAATTATTGGTAAAATAGTATTTTTGCTGTATGATATAATACTGAAGTCCTGTCCTAAAATCTGAAAATTTTCTCATTTGATGTTATTACTGTTTATGTTGTTTTGTTCATGAAAAATTTTGTAAATGCCATCTATATAAGGAGTAACAAACGTTTTTGCTAGTTATGTTATACAACATTGAAATATGATGAAAGAGCAATCCCATGTATGCGTGAGTGACGTGCACTCTGGTGATTTAACAGCACGAACCCTCGGAGAATTCTATACTCAATAGAAGTTCGAACAAATAATGCGAGATCAATGCATTGAGAAATCTGGAATACATGCACGTTGGATAGCAATATTCGTTAATTTAAAATAAAACAAAGCTCACGAGTGCATTAGAGCGTGCTCATTTTGTATAATACGTACCGACACTAAATTAAATTTTAGCAAAATTTCATTTCGCCTATCTATTCCGATCATCTCACACATTTTCGAAGGGCCCCATATTCTGACCTCGTTCGAAATTAATTGTTACATTTCGTGAAAACCATGACATCATACAAGGAAACATATAATAGTGGCATAATTGTCCTTGCGAAGAGCTAATCACCTATTATGTTTTACTTATCTATGCAAAAGTTGGTTCAAGCAGGGCCAAAATTATATGCCAGTGTCAGCATGAATAAAAGAAAAAATTCCGAGGACACACGCGTTTCGTGCTTACCGGCGACTCAGCACTAGGTGCCGTCACTATGCCCATAACCCACTATATACTTAATCAAGACATGTGGGGCACTTGAACGATGCAATATCCTATGCCACGTGTTTTAATGTAGTAATAGAGTCAACTTCACATAAAATCTTCAGCAATGCCAATTCAAAGGCATCCTACAATATGTTACATAGTTCTTGCCTGTAAATGTGCCATAACAATGATTTTGAAGGTAAGATAAATTTAGCCAAAACATAGATGAAAAATCTTGCTGAAGCCTTGCTACTCCAGCAAAGCCCTATATTTTGGCCTCGATCGATATCATTTGCCCTAATTTCACTGTAAACATGACCTCATACCATTTAAAATTTAATATTTTTCAATTATTCTTTATGAAGAAGTAAACTATTAACGATTTATAGGCAAGAGCGAGCCAAAAGAGACATTTCTACAATAAATGCATATTACCATTTTTATCATTTAATCTTCTGTATTTCACAATGTTACTTTGGTATTTAAAATATTAAAATGTTAACCAGAAAACATGACGACAAAACAAGGGTGTGAATACAGTACAAATAATGTGAAAAACAAACTTTTCTTCATGAAAGTATATGGAATATTATTGAATACAATTTAATTAATTAGCTAGATGTTGGCCGAGGTAAAAATCCGTTGTGCAGATAATATGTTTGGTAAAATCTGAAACATCAATTCTATTTACTCATGCGCTGATTGGTTAAATATAAAACACAAATTATTTTTAGTTTTGCTTTCCATATATATGCAATGCGGTTTGATCCTCGCAAGTCCGTTTGCCGTCGAACTCTGCTGATGGTCATGGACAGTCGAAATGCGTCAGTTCGTGTGAATGACGGTAGGTTCGTTATGATGTTCGACGACTGTTTAAATACAATGTGATTGGTATTTACTTCAAGCTCGAAAACCTGATTTAAAGCATTGTTACCACCACCCACGCAATCAATTATTGTTTAAATGCATTGTCTATGTATATGTGTGGGGCGAAAGCTACAAACAGCCATTTTTCGTGACTGCATAGAAATTATGCAACCGACATTTCCAGTCAAGTTCAGGGAATGCGAGACTGCTGGAGGTGAGAGCCACATATCCAATTTTGCTTACCATATATATGCAATGCGGGTTGATCCTCGCTAGTCAGTTTGCCGTCGTACTCTGATGATGATCGTGGACGGTCGAAACGCGTCAGTGCGTGCGACTGGCGGTAGTTTTGCTATGTTATTCGACGACTGGTTAAATACAATGGGATTAGTGTTTAATTCAAGCTCGCAAACTTGATTTAAATTAATTTAAACATAGTTGAACCAAGTTTGCTTCATTTTGAGCGTAATTAGCATTGTCTTTGAGATATGGATCCATTTTGCCATCCACATTCTCTAATTATATAACAAATACGATGCAAATTGTGGAAGTGGCATTGCACTAAATTATATTGGTAGTAATTTATTATGCATATCTTGTGAAATAGGTAACTGAAGGCTGCACGTAGTGCGCGACTTGAGTGACGAGGTGCAAAATGAAGTAATCAGAGGTAAATGTGCCCGGTTTTAGCTCCGTTAATGTTTAATAATGAAAAAACTTTTATACTTTGTGAATTGCATTTATTATATTATGCTATGTTAATGTAGACATATTTTGCATAAATTAATATCCTGTCAAAATAAATTGAAGAAGTACATTTACAAGTTTAACACGGTTTCTGTTCTATGATGACAGTCTGTGAATAGTCAGTTTGATCTTTATGACGTTTGCGAAGTAAACTTGTCACCGCCTAAAACGAAAAGTGACCAATGGGCATAGATTTGTAAATAACTGGAACTTGCAGGTAATACGCGATTTGGGTGACTCAGTGGATGATATAAAAAACCATGGAGGAAATGTCCTACGCTTTGATATCCGGTCTCTACAATTCTGACACATTATATAAATTCTTAATAAAGATAAATCCAGTTTACTCGATGAATTGTATTTATTGTCTCATAGAATGCTTTGTTTATATTGTAATATATATATATATATATATATATATATATATATATATATATATATATATATATATATTAGGAAGAAAACACATTAATAAAAAGGGAATAACGGCCATTTATGTCAGGACTACCAAAACTTCACTCTACAATCCTTCATTTGTATACATCCTGGGTTATCATTTGATTATGTGGGTGGCAACAAATCTGACTCGGTTTTACTTCTATTTCTTGTTTTGGCTGATTAGTAAGTGTGTATGCGTATGTGTCTGTGTGTGTGCCTGTTTACTGGAGTAACAGGTGTTCAGAAATTGTTGTAATTCTCAATTTCGGTGAACTAAAGCATAAATTCATATCCATCATGTTGGTATCATGTACCGACTCAGCAACCATAGTGTTAGTACTATGTACCTTTTTGGTACAATAATGTTGGTATCGGTTATTAACACAATACCCATAGTGTTAGTATTTTTTACAGAATTGGTATATATATTATATAAAGTGAGTTAGCGTGATGGTCGCATTTTCGAGATTTTATATAATGTTAGCTTCACTACTATAGGTTAACAGATTCGTCTAGGAGATTGTGCCATCCTATTATCCCACATTCATCACCCAAATATATAGTGGTTAATGGGCGTAATACTGGTTCCTACTGGTGAGTCGCCAGTAAGCACGAAACGAATGTGCATTAGATTATACTTTCCGTTCATGCTGCCTTTGGTTTATCCTTCTGATCACAACTGAACTAATTTGTTACTAGGTTCACAACACCTAATACATACATGGATATATATTAGTTCTCCACAACAAACAGTATTTACAGGTAACGGTCTTTCTCGCTATATAACAAAGCGTTGTCTGAGACTGGTCATACTTATATTGATTGATAGTTAATCAACTTTTCGCATTGTTGACTGTTACCTACACAAATATTATTTTCTCGAGTGTAGTCTTTCGTTTCGCCTTGATCATCTATTTCGTTGTGTCCGCTTGGTAATAACGCAGGTGCGGATTGCAGTGTTGATTGATCATATTTATTTGAAATGTCTGTCTCCCTATGTGCAACTATATTCCCCATTAGTTTGTTGCCAATCCGATCGAATGCCTTTTGAGTTTGGTCGAGGGGATGTTCGGTCTTGACTGGATACTAGTAAGACCTCATACTAGCATGTAAAAAAAACACGCAATTCACACTTGAAGGAAAATACTACCATCAGATCAATGGTGCAGCTATGGGAAGCTGCGTTGCAGGTGTTTACATGCGTCAGCTTGAACAAGCGAGCCTAAAAAGTATACTGAACCAGTACGCACTCTACGAAAGGTATGGAAATGATATATTATTGTTCATCCCAGAAAGTAATACATGAAATTATAATTGTGAGAGATGACGGTTTAGTTGATGAGGCCATTGCTCAGAAGCTCAAACCAGTTGGATCATCTACACCAACGATATACGGATTAACAAAAAACACAAAAAATTTTGTCCCATGAGACCAATATTATCAATGATCAATTCTCCGTTCCATGCATTGGATAAATGGTTACTTTGTATACTGGAACCATTGCGCAAACTACTAGGTAATTATTCCTTTGCCGATTCAAGATAATAATGTTAAAAACAATATTATGGTATCTTTTGATGTTTCGTCTTTGTTTACAAATGTTCAAATTAACGAAACCATTTGTATTATAGTCCAAGCGGTATGAACAACACATATTACCATCTCTTGTGCCAGGTCACACTCTACGCAAGTTTATCTTATTATGCACGAAATATGTAAAATTTCGTTTTACTGGAAGAATCTATGAGCATACTGATTGTGCGGTCATGTCGAGCTCCCTTTCTCCAGTGTTGGCGAGATTTTCCTTGGCCATCTAGAGATCACATCATTTAGTAGTGACATATGTAAATGTGCTCAATACATACGATAAGCGAATGCCATTTGTATTGTCCTTAAAAACAAGTCACAATCACGAATATTTTTTTCAAAGTTTCAACAAAGCGCATAAGAATATCTGTTTCATGTCAGAGTAAGAGAAGGATGATTTTCTGCTTTCTTAAACATAATTCTCAAGTTAATAAAAGTATCTTAAATGGAATAATTCTATATAAACTAACCTGTTCTGCACAGTATATTCATTACAGCAGTTTCGAGCAACATCAATAAAAAAATATCAACATTTCGCACCTGTTTTTCAAGATTTGACATGCTGGTTAGTCCAGATAAATAAGGTAACGAATATGCAAAACAATAAATGGTTTGATGCCTAATGGCTATCCGAGATAATTACTTGAGTCAATTATTTAAAGGGAAAGTCAACAGAAACAAACGTATTTCTGACCAGTAAAGAAAGTAGTTTACCTGAACATCCCATTTAAGAGGGAAATAGTTTACCGCTTAGCAGAAAAGAAAGTTGAACTGGAATTAACACGCACATTTAATGCAGCTAAACTACTAGTGATATTTAAGGTAACAGCTTTTAAGGCCGACATCAAATATTATTCATCAATATAAATGCGTAAGTTGTCGATCAGCTTACGTAGGCCGATCGACCACATGGTTAATATCTCCAATGGGAGAACATTGCAACATAAAAGATTGTTTTAGATCAAATAGTGATCACGCGTCTGCAATTGCGCAACACCTCATCAGAACTTCACACTTACGTTCTAGATACGTATAATTTAATATAATTACTAAATGTTAAAACTAAAAGAAGTTATCCACATGCGAACCTTCATGGATAAACAAATTGCTGCCGGATTTATGTAAGCAAAAGAAGCATTTTTGGGAATTGAGTTTGAACTGAAGATGATGCACGCAATTGATTGGTTGTTTCCTTATTTCACCCTCTTTATGCTTACATTTTTCTATCTTATTTGGCTTTTCAAATTATATCTATAATGAGAGGTTAATTCTTAAATACTTGAGAAGAATATGAGAAAGAAATGGCTCTTAAATATGACAAAATTTCCCTTAAATTTTGCACATGGAAATGGTATAACGAATGTATATATATATATATATATATATATATATATATATATATATATATATAGCCATTAAAACATTGGATTGTATAAGTATGCAATTGTAATTCATCAAGTTGACCAGTCTCATCATTATTTGGCCGAAATTTTCACAACCCGTATATGAATTTTATTGAATTTGCTGCATGGTTTTTCATCTCATACACTACACCAGCCCCACCGTTCACAACTTGCAATTTATTTATACCAATTTATGTTTTTTCTCTGTCTTACTTTCAAATGGATACCGTTCGACATCGATTTTCACGTAAAAATCCAGCTAACCATCTTCGTTGTACCATTGTAGAATAGACAGCATGCCATCTGAGGTTTTGATATTTAAATGAATTTTAATGGTAAGATTTAATCATATGAATAGTACAAAAACAAAATACACAAATAAGCAAAACAATAAACAAACATTTATTGCGTGAGTTGTGGTAATATTTCTTTAAATCAAATCTGCGAGGTCGAAGTAAACACCAATCCCATTGGGTGTAACCAGTCGTCGAACAACATAGCAAAACTACCGCTAGTTGCTATGTCGTTTGACGACTGATTGAACACAGCGGGATTGGTGCTTACTTCAAGCTCGCAAACTTGACTTAGAGAATTGTTTCCCCCACTTGCGCAATCAATTACTGTTTAATATTTTGCTTGTTTCTTTATTTTGTTTCTGCACTATCCGAGTGAGTGGTTTTCGTGAAACTCGTATCGCTTCTGTTTCTAATCAAGCATGTAATCTTTTCAGGCTTTGCGGTAAATCTGTTAACTGGATGATCATTTGTCCATATAAACTTGTTGTTGCCTCTTTTGGTGCTGGTTTTACATTTGGTGACAACTGTTTGTTGTTGTTCTCTCATAATACACGAGGTGCATCTATCTTTTTGCACCTAGACAAATACAACATTATGCGGATGAAATTTTCGAAAATGCATCAAGGGTACTTCAATTTGGATAAACTGTGCCTCAGAAATATTTAAGATTTTTTTGCCTATCTGATTTTGTGAAATACATAGGAAATAATTTTGCTTAACTAGTGCTCTTTTAGCGTTAGCTAATTCGAAATTTATTATTTAGTGAATTGTGATACCCTCTAGAACAACTTTTGGAGCTGGCGTTGACGAAATCTAATTATTCTTTGTCTATTTGTCCTTCAAATGTATGTATTGTCGAACGCACATTTATAGAACTGTGTTTTTCCACGTGTTTATCATTTAGTTTTGATGTTTCAAACAATGATTGCCTACTACTGTGGGTAAATAGCCAAGATCTTTAACACTTTTAAATTTGTGTAATTTTTCATTTATCTGACATTAGATAAAATTTATTGCTCTTACACAATTTAACTATTCAGAAATAATTAGCGTAAATTGATTAGTAAAATTCTCTCTTTTCATTCATCAACTATAAATTGAATTTTTTCTACCCTCAATATATTTGACTTAACGTCAAATTATACCACCAAAGATTCCTAAATATTATGCTTGTTACGCTGTGTCTCATCAGGAGACTCAATTGTATATATGAAATATTAAAAAAATGTCAGTCCGTATTCTGTAATTTCTCTTCATTATTGAAAAATCATCCATCATCAACATTCTGGCCTTTACCAAGTAGTTCCTACAAAAGCTCCACTCAAGTTTTAGTTCTTGATCTCTGTCTTTTCCAGGTAACTGAAATTAAATTAGAAGCTAAACTGAAGACACGAGAACAATTCTTCCGGACCACTATTACCGCTAGTTGAAGGATTTTCTCAGATTATTCTTCATGGGCAATACGTAGTTCAAGCGCAAGAATATTTTATTGCTTATTTGAAATTTTCATAAAAGATATTTCATCTTTGAAGATGTTTCCTTATTAATGGAAATTTACCCATCGTAATTAGTCTTGCGTTCCTGGCTTATTTGCCTGCCAACGATCCGTCTACGCTTTACATATTGTCCTTCGTGTTTTGCAGGTAATTAAATTCAACTTGGACGGTGAACAAATGCCACGAGAGCAATAGAATTTCAACCGGCTTTATTACTCCTCCAAAGATTTTGCTAAATAGCTTTACATGGTTCAAATCCAGTCCAAGTGTGAGGACACTTAAATGCAATTATGAATTTAAAGAGAGGCTTGATTACTTTATAACAATAATTAATTGGGCGGGTGGTGGTAAGACCCGCATATCTATCTTTGATTTCCATGTATATTCAATGCGGTTTGATCCTCGCTAGTCAGTTTGCCATCGTACTCTGTGTATGATCACGGAAGGTCGAAACGCGTCAGCGCGTTGCGGCTGGCTGTAGTTTTGTTATTTTGTTCGGTGACTGATTAAATACAATGGGATTTGTGTTGACTTCAAGCTTGCAAACTTGATTTAAAGAAAAATTTGCTTCCTTTCTTCTGATTTCTGCTCATTATAGAAAAATATTTTCATTGTCTATATGCTTGCAGTAAGGAAATATTATCCTGTCTACGATCCAGTCAAGTTTTACATGTTTTTCTCAATTTCTTCCAAGTAACAGAAATTTAATTGGACGATAAACTAATAACATGAAAGGAATTCCCACGGGTCACCGTCAACGCTAGTCGTTGGACTTCCTCAATGTACTTTACAGAGACCAAAACTCACTCCAGATATGAAAACACTTTATTTTCATTTGAATGTTTGAAAAAATATCGCTTCCTTTTCTATAGTCTATTTCAATTATTGTTCACTGCATCCATGCTCAACATTCTCGCCTTGCCGGCATATTTTCCTTCCATTGATCTATCCACGGTTTGCCAATTCTTCTCTGACTCATTCGGGTAGCATCAATTTAATTAGAAGCGAAACTAAACTGATATCGATCAAGGCCAGAGTGTATGGATTTACTGGCGTAACAGGTGTTTAGAAATATTTGGAATTCTCAATTTCGGCGAACTATAGCATACATTCGTATCCATCATGTTGGTACCGTGTACCGACTCGGAAAACATAGTGTTATTACCATGTACCTTTTGGGTTCTATACTGTTGGTATCGATTACTAACACAATAGCTTTAATGTTAGTATCCTTTACAGACTCGGTATATATATTATGTAGAGTGAGTTATCGTTGAGGTCGCATTATCGTAGACATTATTTGATGTTAACCTCACTACTGCAGGTTTACACATTCGTCTAGGAGATTGTACCGTCCTATTATCCTAAATTCCTCACCCAAATATATAGTGGTTAAAGGGCGTAATACCGGCTCCTACAGATGAGTCGCCAGTGAGCACGAAACGAATGTGTATGAGATTATACTTTCCGTTCATGATGCCTTTGCTTTATCCTTCAGGTCACAACTGAACTAATTTGTTACTTGGTTTGCAACACCTAATATATACTTGCAAGCTAAATTATTGTCATGAAAGCAATACCGTCACACCAGTTTCATCGATTGTCGAAGGATTTATTGTACTTGTACTGCATGATCAAATATCTGTCCAAGCGTAAGGACTTATTAATGAAAATATTAAAATTGAAATAATTATTTATTTATTTTCCGTGATGTTCTCTTAATATTTCCTATTTTAACCAATCTCAGCAGTCTTGCCTAACTGGCGTATTGTCCTGACATCGATCCATCCAGGTGTTAATTCTTGGTCTTCGCCTCCTTCAGGTAATTGAAATTGAATTGTACGCATAACTAATGACAAAACAAAAGTTCATTCGGACCACATTTACAGCTGGTCGAAGGATTTCGTCAGGTCCTTCTACATTGCATAATTCAGTCACTGTTTGCGGGCACTTTATTGCATATTTCCTATTTTAAAAGGGAATTTAAGCCTGCTCTCTTATTTCACCTAATTTTAGTTAATTTTATCAACTATCAAGAATTTCGCAACACCGGCATATTTTCTTGCCCAATATATTGTTCTCCGTATAAATTGAGTAACTGAAATTGAATCATTTCTTTCTAGTTATGCAAAATAGGCTCGCAAACTGGATTTAAATTATTAATTATCAACACTTGCGCAATCAATGTTTGTTTAGTTTTCGTCTGGCTTTCTTATAATTGCATTAATTTTATTATACCAGTTACGTGCTGCTTCAAAATAAAATAGTGCTGATTCGCGATTGCTTTTAAATAATTGAGGAATTTGGCAGTCCAGATTTTAAAAGTGCCCATTATTATACGATAATAATAATGACAATTGTAAAGGTTAAACTGAACAATTGACTTAGTCAGTTATTAAAAAATAAAGAGACAAATTTAATACTAGAAAAGAAGGCAATCTAGGTTAGCATTGCTTTTAAGAGGACCGTTGTTCTTCGCATTAAGAAGTAGAAACTAGAAGTGACTTTATCTCGCCCATTAAAGTTAGATAAGCTGCTCATTTTATAAAAGGTAGAACATTGCACTTAACAAAAAATTAAAAAAGCGACGTTAATGTTGACGGCGAATAAGATTTACCAATAGAAATTCGTAAGTTGTCGAACAACTCAAGTAGGCTAATCAACCAGACGGATAATATCTAGAGTGAGAGAACGTTGAAATTTCAATTACTTGATAAAAATACTGGTAAGAAATGCCTACAATAGTACAGCACGTATACCTATCGAGCCCTTTCCGCGGCAAATTCTGGCCAGTAAATGATGAGTTACCAATAAGGACGAAACCGGTCTACTGGATGAATTGCCTTTTCCACACTATACAATTCTTAGTTTATACTGACAAATGTATGTATTTAATTGGTCAGTTGTTCATATCAAGATCGCAACCTTGATTATAGTAATTGGTATCCCCGCCTGCGCAACCAATGACCGTTTAATTATATAGAAACCTTGTCTGTATAATTATCGGGAATTCCAATAAAGGGTTATAAAATCTGGATTGCGGCGAACTAATAAATAATGCAATCCTTTATTAGGTAATGCATACCTAGAAACTTATTAGTTTAACGAGAACAAGAATAATGTGCTTATGTGAACATAAACAAACGATGTACTATCATGGATGCATACTTTTTACGCTTAACAGCAATTCACCGGTAGGAGCCGGTATTACGCCTGAAATTTTTATATATTTCGTCAGGATATGAAGGCAAATTACAATTCCTATGTACTTTAAAGTAATGATAGAGTCAATTTCATTTGTGATATTTTGCAATGCCACGACATAACCATCTCACTTTACATATTATGGCACAAACCTTTCACCACAATTGAAAATAACAACCATTCTGAACTTCTTCTAATCGAGTATTTCCTTATACTCTGGTCACAATTGATTTTAAGATACTAAATGTAATAATATAAATGAGTAGGTAGTTGATGAACCGATGTGGACGAACACATTTATGGTAGATTTATGCAGACAGTAAGAGCATGTTCGAGCATTAAACCTGAAATAAAGAAGGAATAAGGAAGAGATTGGAACTTCCCACATTTCACTGACTCTCTGCATTTTAATTTTTTTAGTATTGCATTGTACAAAAATATCAAAATATGTTCAGGAGAAAATTAGTAAAGGACGTTCTTTGTATCTGAAAAGATGTTTACATAATTTAAACATGAAAATGCTACTACAACTACTACTAGAACTGCTACTACTACTGTTTTTACTACTGCTACTGATACTACTACTGCTGAGTTAAAACTACTACTAGTATTACTAAGAGTATTAGTAAAAATAATTTGGGAAATAAATATCGCTATGCCAGTTCGCATAAATGTAATACATGATATTGAGGTTAAATATGTTTTTTCATTCATCAATAATTTTATTTGAAATGTCCCTACACAGTTATATATTTGTCCACAATATACTTTATATTATTTTCAACATATCTGCTATTTGCCATATGTTTTTAATTTGCGTAATTTGTCTTGTAAGTATTATTTCATCTAATTCAATTAGTGGATTTCCATTCCTTGAATAATCGCGTTAATAATTGAAATATTAAAACAATTAATGCTTCCTGTTCCGTGATTTCGCAACATGATTTCCCTTTTCATCCACCTTAAAAATTCTCCTTTCATTAGCACATTTTCCTGCTAATAATCCTTCTAACTTTCACTTTAAGTTTCTCCCTCTACATCAGGAGGACAAATTAAATTAAAGGCTAGAAAATTTACGCCACAATATAACGTTCACACTCGTATTTCCTCGACGTATGATTTGCGAAAATTAATTTATAGAGGCAAAACGAAGGCCTAATTTGTGGACATTTATTTTGAAAAATGAGCATCAATATATATAATGTATATATGTATAATTTTGCATGCGCGGCAGGTTGACTCAGTGGTTAGAACAACAGTTTTTGTAGCCGACGTGCCTGACCACCGAAAATTCTGGACGGTATGTGTTGAGTTCCCAATAAAGGCCAAACCGAGCTAATGGATGAATTATTATAATCAAGGTTGCGATTTTGATCTAAGCACCTGACCCATTAAATACTTACATATATCAGTCTAAACTAAGAATTGAATAGTGTTGAAAAGGCAATTCATCCGGTAGGCCGGTTTCGTACTTATTAGGAACTCCTAATTTACTGGCCAGAATTTGCCGCGAACAGGACTCAAATTTGGTCACGTCTGCTTCAGAATCTGGTGCTCTAATCACTGAGCCACCTCACCGCACACTACACTACAATACACACAATTTTCAGTTATATACTAACTAATGCAACTTGATTTCTCTATTTTTCCTCTAGGCGGAGCTCATATAGCATCCATTAAGACCCAAAGTTCTAACTGACCTTCCCAAATCTGTAATTGCTGAACAGACACCACACTATATGGGGAAGTGGTAATGAAATGAACATTTTTATAATTAAACGAACATTGGTTGCGCGGGCGGTGATAACAAATTCTGGCCAGTACGTGATGTGTTCCCAATAAGAACGAAACTGGTCTACTGAATGAATTGCCTTTTCTACAACATATAATTCTTAGTTTATATTGGCATATGTATGTACCTAATGGGTCAGGTGCTTATATCAAGACCGCAACCTTGATTATAATAATTGTTATCACGGCCCGCGCAACCAATGTTCGTTTAATTATATAATGGACGAATTGTTTTCTATACATTAAGTAGTGCTTAGTTTATACTGCCAAATGTGTGTTTATAATGGGTCAGATGTTTATATAAAGAACGCAAACTTGATTAAACTAATTTTGCATGTTGACTAAACATAGATATTCATCATTCGCAAATGATGCTTACTTAGTAATTGAGACAAGTAGCCCACGTATATATTCATCAAATTTTACAGCACGATATATTCTATCCGTTATTAATTGAAGTACACTCGGTAATAAACCGAGATCAATTTAAACTGACATTGATAATTACATAATTGTGGGCCAACAGTTTGATTTTCATGCTAATACGCATTTAATTATTCACAAATGCTTAAATTATAGCATTGAATATAAAACGTTTTTTATATGAATTAATAAAAGAAGGTAGGAATTTACCTGAACATACCCATTCTTGAAAGTATTTATGCTTATATGCATGTATGAATGTCGTAATACTGGCTCCTACTGATGAGTCGTAAGTAAGCACGAAACGAATGTGCACGAGAGTATACTTTCTGTTCATGTTTTTTGGTTTTCCCTACTGGTCATATTTGGGTTGGCTTTGATGTTGCACTCTTGAAGATTGTATATGAAGTTAACTTCCTTACTGCAGGTTTACACATTCGTTTAGAAATTGCACCGTCTGATTTCCCCACATTCTTCACCAAAATATATTGGGGATAAAGGGCAAAAAATATCGGCTCCAGTAAGCACGAAACGAATGTGCACGAAATTTTATTTTCTTTTCTTTGGTTTATGCATATTGTCATGTTTGAACAAACTTTATGCTAGGTGCGCGACACCTATTACTCAATCGTATGTATATTAATTGTCCGCCGTAAACAAGATCATTAAATGAATGATGTCATGATTACCACAAAATGTGAGAACGGATATCGATCAAGGCCCGACTGTATGGATCTGATTGAGTAACACGTGTTCAGAAATAATTGTAATTCTCAATATAATATTGAACTGTAGCATACATTGAAATAAATGTTGTTGGTACCATTTATCTTCTCCGTATCATAATTTTAGTATCGAATACTTATACAACAGCCATGGTGTTGGTACCCTTTCCAGACTCGGTATATTTATTATAAAAAGCGAGTTGGGTTTAAAGTCGCATAGTCTAAGACTTTATATGAAGTTAGCTTCACTATTGCAGATTTATACATTCGTATAGGCACATGTACCGTCCTATTTTCCAACTTTCCTCACAAAAATATTCACTGATGAGACACCTGTAAGCACGAAATGAATGTGCACGAGATTATATTTTTCCTTCATGCAGTCTTTGTTTTATCCTTCATGGTATATTTGAACTAATTTATTGCTAAGTGCGCAGCGTCTATTTCACAATTGGACATCTATCAGTTCTCAAACATTATCTAATTATGCGAAATGTCTACCAAGTTTTTCTCAATTTTTCCTATCTTGTTATAAACACCAATCCCATTGTAGTTAACCAGTCGTCGAAAACCATGCAAAACTACCGCGCAATCATTGATGTTTTAATAGCTCCTTTCCTGTTTGATGATTTGTCAACAGTAGAAGATTTTGAGTGAAAGAAGCAAAATATTTCGAAAGAGAATCTTGACACAGAAATGAACCATATATATAAGCAAAACAAGGATCACTTACATTCTTTTTCCTTTTGATATCGAAACAAAACATGCAATTACGAATGAAAATATACAATGTATGAGCAATTTCACCAACGTAGGAATTACTAAGAAAATAATAGGCTATATGCTTTACTTTTTACTTTAAAATTTTGTATAAAATAACCCTAGGCTTTTGCTTGGCGTCATGTAGCTCTCGAACGAGAAACATTACTACAATGAATGATTTTCCATTGAAAAGAATTGACAAAATAATTTAATTTAAAATCCAGTAAATAATCCTCTTTAAACATGAGCTTAACATTAGAAGGATCAACCATATGTACGGGGTATATTTTCAAATTTTCACTCGTATTGTGAAAAAATTCTTCGCTAAAAACATCCCAATCTTGTGAGACAAATAATTTGCGTGAAAACAAAATGTTTTAAAATTGTATTGCGCAATACATTAGAGATTATGGAACTTTTCAGCAGAATTTAGAAGAAACACAAATCCTCAGAAAATTTCAGTTATTTGTCCTCTTAGGACACTTACCTGTTATCGTACATCTGATAACGATATGCACTTGGCAAGTCAACTGAATTCTTTCGTGCTGCAACATTTACACCAATTTTTTTCAAATATTTTCACTCTTTTGCTACATCAATTGGTGAAAATCTATATTCGATATACTCCCATGTGAAAATGTTATTCTGCCAATTTTATACAATCTAACATGAATTTAGACATATTTTGTATATTCAAGCATGGAATACTATAAAGCACAAATATAGAACAAAGCTAAATAGGCCATGTTCTTTTCGCAAGGGCTACTCTCGACTGGAATATCTGGTGCATTATTTGAATTTAATCCATGGAATTGTTTGCGTGTTTATGTACGTGTATAGGAATATTTCCTGCTGCTTCCCTTTTTTTGCTTTATAATGCGCGAATTTAATCAGAATGAATGCTTTTTGCTGTCCACAATTGACTTACTAAATTACCAGATCTTAAAGGCGAGTTGAGTTCTGGAGGAAAAAACTGACCTATTTTAACTATGCAAGTATGTATTAGGTTTTGCGAACCTAGTAACAAATTAGTTCAGTTGTGACCAGAAGGATAAACCAAAGGCAGCATGAACGGAATGTATAATCTCATGCACATTCGTTTCGTGCTTACTGGCGACTCATCAGTAGGAGCCAGTATTACGCCCTTTAACCACTATATATTTGGTAGGTTTACACATTCTTCTAGGAGATTGTACCGTCCTA
>JAQBSW010010897.1:0-22233 GCA_029291075.1 Eudiplozoon nipponicum | reverse complement strand
TAAATGTCTACCACACACAAAATGGGGTATGTCTGACCCAGATGACATACTATCGTTCAACTATATGGATTGCGTTGCTATCACGATTGACAAGATGCTATAGCTGGAGTCGACAAGTAGAGTTTACCAATCAGATTAAATTTAAAGTCAAGTATGAGTAACAACATGATGTTACCATCGTTTATTTCAAATATCTAGTTTACGTTGTATATACAGAAAAAGATAGATCAAATGAGGGTTAATGGCTTTCCCTTCGAATGAGGCCTTTGCTAGAACAGCTTCACTCTTGATAGTTTAATAAAATTATTTTCTTAACATCACATTTTTTCGCTTTAAAAGTTATTTTAACTAAATAACACCAATCATGTCTTAATTTCATTAGCATTCGTTGAAAGCAAATTTATAAATTCATTATAGTAAGTATTATTTAAATGCAGCATCTATTAATATTTAACAGGAAACAATTTTATCAAGTGATTTTGATAGAGTACATAGAAAAAAAGCACTACTACGCTCCATTAAATAATTGTTCAAAAGTATAATACATTTTCAAAATTCATTATTTTACTGTGTGTATCGGCGATAAATGAACAAAGTCAATAAAATCACCATTATGCTAGGATTTATCTGTAATTGTTAAAGGTTCTTTCTTTCAATATAGATTTGCTCGATGAGTAGAGCTTTTGAGGCTTTTATAATGAAAGTGCATGAATACTTTCAGTTAACGCTCCATTTTTCTGAAAAAAGAACATGTTAGCTCAGATCAATTAACGTTTCAATGTAACAATATATAATTTCTTTTAGCAACTCAAACAACGGAGTGCTAGTTAGGCAAAAAATACTTCAAATTCAAAAACTGAAATACTTACATTCATTTAAACATTGATGAACAACAATTTGACTTTCATCAGTCGCAAAATGTAGTATAACCAACGTCAGTCACATGTCCTAACGCGTTTCTATCTTCAGTTATCAGACCACAGAGGAAAACTCAATAATAATGATTGTCTCTTAATTTATTTATATTGCTTTGAAAAGTAGTATGGCAGCTACCTAACATTATTTTAGAACAGGTCATACATTATCAAAAAATTATTTTCTCATTCTTATTCATACAATTTAGCAGTCTTACGCACATTGTAACTTACTGAAAATCTGACTGTGTGGTCATAATCTTATTTCAGCTTTAGCCGGTTATATGTTATTAAATTAAATCGTCTTTGATTGCACGGCTTGTGATACGAATTGCATAATAAAACTTGAAGCTTTTAGTCCTTATTTCGCATAAATTGTCAATTATTTCACAAAGTAGTGCTACTAAAAATAATAAATTTCAATTTGGTATCAAAGGCCGCATGACCCGACAACTTAAAAGTTCACGAAACATTTACAAAGTATGATTATGTATGAATGAGTGAAACAATGACTCTACTTTTTATCAATGGTGATGATGGTGGTATTGGAACAAGAAGAATATGGAAAGTACTGACTGCGGCTTATAGAAGTGCCTATTTTTGAAAGAAAAATTGCAACAATAAAATCCGAAGGTAATCAGAAATTTATATCTGGACTAAAGAAGCTATGCATCAAACAATAACAGAATGAAACGACATATTACCAGTATTTTCGTCGATAAAAATGCTCGTAGTTGTAATGAGGTTACGCACGTCCTCTTCATGCTTCTTAAATTTGGCTATTAGTTCTTCTAATTCAGGATCATACTCCGTGCATGGGGCCTTTGTAATACTTTCTTCAGTTTGCTTAACAATATAAAAATACTTGAAATACCTGAATAACCCGATTTAAAGTTACTTGCATATTATCCACAAACTTACTAAATTCCATAATTATATTTTATTTGTTAATAAACAGAAAATCAATGAAAGGAGAAAATACATGAAACTAATTTTCTATATGACAAGTGTCTTCGTATTCAGTAAAATTGAATAGCAAAATAATAAAAAGATAGCTATTTAATTATGAAACAGATAGATTTCGAGTGCGCGAATGTTTCACCACTAACAACAATTAAATGTCCACGTAGTTTGCTTGAGTTATGAATTGTGAAATAAAAATATAACACAAGTTAAAAAAACGGTTCATGGAATCAAAAGTAAAACACACAGAAAATATAAATATATTATATTTCTTAAACATTGCTCAGGGTGTCACAATTAAGCATAAAGGTTTTCCAATTTGATAGCTATTTCATTTAAAATTTGTTTCATGTGTTACAGCCACTATAGCTCTAAATAGATCCGTATCATTGATTATGAATGTTTTTTATCATGAATAATGACGAATTTGTTTCTTCTGTTTCATTGTTATTATCTGATATGTTTAGGGCGTCTACATTTACGGATGTTATACCCAAGAGATTCAATAGGAAGTTATGTAAGCTAAGAATCAAACGAGATAATATAATGAAATGTAGTCTTATCAATAGTATTAAAAAATGAGGTTAGAATTGATTGATAAAGAAATTAATTCATCACTGCTGATAATCCGTCAAAGATCTGAGAGAATTATTTTGGCCAAACTGAAAAGCAATCCTAGACTAGGATACAAACTACTCACAGACTACAGTAAATATAAGGAAAAATTAAAGCTTATATTACCTGTGGGTAAAACTGAGTATGAATTTCTCTGTGAATTGGATGAAGTATTTGGCAAATTGTTATGTAATCCACATAACGAAAGCAATTTCATTGATCTACCTGATCCTTCGGGAAACCAGGATCTAGGACTTGTTATTGACAGTGATGCATTGATAGAATTAATGTTAAAAATAAAATCAAAAAAACAAAAAGATCACCTTGGTATATCGATTGATAACCTACTTCAATTACCTTTAAATTTTATGAATGCGCTCTGCAATTTTATAAATAGAATTTTGAAGGATGGGAAATTACCAATTGATATATTAACGATAGTAGCTAAACCATTGCCAAAAGTAAGTAAGCCACAGTGCGCCAGTGATTATAGATTAATCTCTATTATCCCTTCGTTTTTGAAGATAATAGAACGATTGATACTAGATCATTTAGAACGTATGTTGCCGGCTGATTTTGATATGTGCCAACACGGCTTTACAAAAGACAGGTCGACAACTACTAATATTCTCTCTATGTGGAAACATGTAATTACATTAGATGAGAAAAAGTTAGATGCATTAATTGTATTTATAGATATCTCAAAAGCTTTTGACTCTATATTATTTGATGCTATTTTGAATGCGATTAGTTTGTTGAATATTGATCCGAATATTTTTAGATTACTTAAATACTATCTATATAATCGACGAATGAGTATTCAAGTAAACGATTTGATATCAAAATCGAAACGAGTAACGAGTGGAGTTCCACAGGGATCAAGCTTGGGGCCCATTTTATTTAAAATTGTATTTGCACATTTGGAAACTAAGATCCTTAACGGTCGAGTTTGCAAATTCGCTGATGATTTAAAAATAATCTTCCCAATTGATCCAAAAAATGTTGAATTCTCCAAAAATAATGTGACACTAGATTTGTATGATTTAAGTAGATACTTGTTAACACTAGGGCTGAGAATAAACAGTAAAAAGACGAGAGCTTTGAAAATAGGTTGTAACACGCGGTTCCGTGTTACAACCCAACGAAGGTCAATTTTTACAAACGCTTGTGCTCTTTAAGGTCAAATATTCAAACTGTCCTTAAACAATATTTCTCTTAGCTGTGATTTTAGGAACAATCTCTTTTAGTTTCAAGCAGTTTTAATCGATATTTCTTGATCTGCAATTTTATTTGTAATTAATAGTTTTTATAAATAGACAGAACCGCGCGCGATCCGAGAGGATCACGCGGTGGACTACTGTGTTAGTGAGTTTATCGGATTATTCGTTTCTATGAAAATGATTGATTGTTTACTATAAAAAACATTTGTGAGTTGTTTGTCATTTAAATCTTTAAACGGTTTACACAAAACATTTTACTTTATGAACATAAATAATTTTACTAGGCTCATATTATCATGTATCTTTAATCGTTTGACTACTCATTACAATCCAGACATTTGTGTAAGAATAACTATTTGTGTGTAAAACATTTTCCTCTATAAACATAAATCATCTTACTATGTTCATATTGTCATGTATTTTTAATCGTTTGACTATTCTCACTGTGAATGGTGTTTAAGACCTATTTTTGCTTAAAATCTATTTTTACAGCTGACTAACATGTATTCAATTTGAACTAACTGTGAATTACATTACTATTTGCAACTTTATATCTAATATACGTATGACCAGATGTTTTCGCCTTCTCGCATCAACCATCCGAAAATGATCAGAGACTGATTAGACGCACGGGTAATAATAATAGCAACCATTGATAAGTAGTAGGGGTAAAAATCACGAACTAAATAGCAACAGTGAAAAGTACACCTACAAGGAAACAGAACTGATTTCAATTATGTTTATTTTCATGATGCTGAGATTAATGATGTTTTTAAGATTAAACTTATGCAAGAAATTAAGGATTTAGGTATAACTATTCATTGTACGGCTTCTGCTGAGAGACATATTGAAAGGATAGTAGGCAGTGCCAAGAACAGATGGGCACTAATAAATAGAAATATTTTATCGAGTGAAATAAAATATAAAATGTTTATAATATGGATTAGACCGATATTAGAATATGCTGCTGCTACTTGGAATCCTTTAATAAAGGGTTTGTCTAATAAGATAGAAGCTGTACAAAGAAAAGTTGTGAAACAAATAAGTCCCATCTCCTGCACTATATATGCCACTAGATTACAGTTTGTATCACTGCATCCTTTATGGTTTCGGAGGATGTGCTATTGTATAAAAGTTTTCTATTTGAACCAGTGGACTGGTGCCTATATGAATCCAATAAGAAAGAGTCATGAAATTGGAACTAGATCTGGTCAATTTGCAATATCTCCACCATTGGTAGGGAATGTTACGAGCAAGCTATTCTCTTTTTCAAAAATTTTCAAAATTTACAATCAATTGCCAAAGTGGCTTAGAGAAACGCTTCCATCTAAAATGTCTCTTAAATTTTTATCTACCGAACTAGAAAAAGTGTTCAATCCTGCTGATATTTTTAATTTTGATTATGATAATACTTTCTCGTGGTTAAATAAAAGACAGGATTAATTGTTTTTCAGCAGCATAACTTCTCGAGATTCTATCTTCAAGTTTTGTACTATAATACTGAAACGTTGTGCATTACATAGTATGATAAACAACAATACATACAATCAATTATTAGTCATGGTTCCCTTTTTGCATAATGTTACACTCGAATAATACATTAAATTTTTCTATTTTTGATGATGAATCTATCTCTCTTTATAACCGAACTTTCTGATGCTGATAAATTATACAGTACAACTAATTGCACATATTTATGTGATGTGATATGATTTATATTGTACATTTTCTATTTTTATTATTTGATGGAACATGTAAGGTTTGAATCCAAATAAAGATTTCCTATTCTATTTTATTCAAGTCAAACCACCAATGGTGGGAATGTTGCGAGCAAGCTACTTTCCTTTTTAAAAATTTACAAAATTTACAATCAATTGCTAAAGGGGCTTAGAGAAACGCCTCCAACTAAAATGTCTTTTAAATTTTTATCTACCGAACTAGAAAAAGTGTTCAATCCTGCTGATATTTTTAATTTTGATTATGATAATACATTCTCATGGTTAAATAAAAGACAGGATTAATTGTGTTTCAGCAACATAATTTCTCGAGAATCTATCTTCAAATTGTGTATTATTAAAACTGAAAGGTTATGCATTATATCATCTTGTTAATCAGCAATGCATACAATCAATAATTAGTCATGATTACCTTTTTTCTTACAAACTGTTATACTCGAATTATATCTTAAATTTTTCTAATTTTGATGAAAAATCTATCACTCTTTACAGCTGAACTTTCTGATGCTGATAAATTGTACAGTACAACTAATTGCACATATATATGTGATGTGATATCTTTTTATATTGTACATTTTATAATTTTATTATTTGATGGAACATGTGTGGTTTGAATCCAACTAAAGATATTCTATTCTATTCTATTCTATTCTATTCAAATCAAAATTCTTTTGAATTCTGGGTGACGCGCGCGGTTTAAAATGGCTCCAACTTTTTTGAATACTGAATTTGAAAAAAATATTACGGACCTTCAGAACTCCATGAAGGAGCTTAGGGAGGAAAAAAAACTATTAAAAATAAAATTGTTAAGCTGGAGTCGGATGTTAGCAATTATGCAGCAAAATTGGATTTATCAGAAAGGAGAAATGATAAACTAAGCGCTCAAATTGAGGAATTGACCGTTGCGTTAAACGACAAGATGGATAAATTAGAAGACAATGTTAAACCATGGATCGAATTAATTGAAATAACTAAAGAAGACGATATATCTACAAAAAGCAGTTCTTCAGGTGAAGAAATATTGAATATTTTATCTAATGAAGTTTCTGCAAGAATCGGAAAACAAGAACAGTTAATTTTATTTAATCTTAATGAAAATAGAATAGAATAGAGTATCTTTATTTGGATTCAAACCACACATATTCCATCAAATAATAAAATTGGAAATTGTACAATATATAAAAAAGAAATCATCACATCACAATAAATGTGCAATTAATATCATGTAGATAGGTATATCTCACTAGTTGTACAATACAATATATCAATATCAGAAAGTTCGACTGAAAAGAATAATATATACATTATCAAATTAGGAACAATTAATGTATAATTCGAGTGTAACATTATGCAAAAATTGAGAACCATGACTAGCAATTGATTGTATGTAATGTTAACTAATTAGAAGAAATAGTGCATAACATTTCAATTATAACAATACAAAACTTGGAAATAAAAATCTCTAGAAAATCTGTTTTCGATAACAATTATCCTTGTCTTTTATTCAACCATGAGAAAGTATTATCATAATCAAAAGAATAACAAATATCAGCAGGATTGCAGACTTTTTCAAGTTCAGTAGATAAAGTTTTAAAAGACATCTTAGATGGAGGCATTTCTCTAAGCCCCTTCGGCAATTGGTTATAAATTTTGTAGATTTTCGAGAAAGAGAATAACTTGCTCGCTACATTCCCCACAAAAGGAGGAGATATTGCCATATGTCCAGATCTAGTTCCAACTTCATGACTCTTTCTTATCGGAGTCATATAGGCACCAGTCCACTGGTTCAAATGGAAAACTTTTATACAATAACACATCCTCCGAAACCACAGTGATTGCAATGACACAAACTGTAATCTAGAGGCGTATATAGTGCAAGAAATAGGACTAATATGTTTCACAACTTTTCTTTGTACAGCTTCTATCTTATTAGACAAACCCTTTTTTAATGGATTCCAAGTAGCGACAGCATATTCTAGTACCGGTCTAATCCATATTATATACATTTGAAGTTTTATATCATTTGATAAGATATTTCGATTTATTAGTGCCCATCTTTTCTTGGCACTGCCTACTATACTTTCAATATGTCTCTCAGCAGAAGCTGTACATTGAATAGTTATGCCTAAATCCTTAATTTCTTGCATAAGTTTAATCTCAAACACATCATTAATAACAGCATCATGAAAATAAACATAATTAAAGTTTGTTCTGTTCCCTATTTTTAAAGCTTTCGTCTTTTTATTGTTTATTCTCAGCCCTAGTGTGATCAAATATTTACTCAAATCATACAAATCTAATGTCACATTATTTTTGGAGAATTCGACATTCTTTGGATCAATTGGGAAGATTATTTTTAAATCATCAGCGAATTTGCAAACTCGACCGTTAAGGATCTTAGTTTCCAAATTTGCTAATACAATTTTAAATAAAATTGGCCCCAAGCTTGATCCCTGTGGAACTCCACTCGTTACTCGTTTTGATTTTGATATCAAATCGTTTACTTGAATACTCATTCTTCGATTATATAAATAGTATTTAAGTAATCTAAAAATATTCGGATCAATATCCAATGAACTCATCGCATTCAAATAGCATCAAAAGATATAGAGTCAAAAGCTTTTGAGATATCTATAAATACAATTAATGCATCTAACATATTCTCGTCTAATGTGATTACATGTTTCCACATGGAAAGCATATTAGTAGTTGTCGATCTACCTTTCGTAAAGCCATGTTGACATAAGTCAAAATCAGCCGGTAACATACGTTCTAAATGATCTAGTATCAATCGTTCTATTATCTTCAAAAACGAAGGGATAATAGAGATTAATCTATAATCACTGGCGCACGTTGGCTTACTTTTTGGCAACGGTTTAGCTACCATCGTTAATATATTGATTGGTAATTTCCCATCATTCAAAATTCTATTTATAAAGTTGCAGAGTGCATTCCTAAATGTTAAGGGTAATTGAATTAGATTATCAATCGAAATCTAGTTCCAATTTCATGACTCTTTCTTATTGGATTCATATAAGCACCAGTCCACTGGTTCGAATGGAAAGCTTTTATGCAATGACACATTCTCAGAAACCATAAAGGATGCAGTGATACAAACTGTAATCCAGTGGCGTATATAGTGCAGGAGATAGGACTAATTTTTTACACAACTTTTCTTTGTACAGCTTCTATCTTATTAGACAAACCCTTTGTTAAGGGATTCCAGGTAGCGGCAGCATATTCTAGTATCGGTCTAATCCATATTATAAACATTTTATATTTTATTTCATGCGGTATAATATTTCATTTTATTAATGCCCTTCTGTTCTTGGCACTGCCTACTGTCCTTTCAATATGTCTCTCAGCAGAAGCCATACAATGAATAGTTATGCCTAAATCCTTAATTTCTTGCATAAGTTTAATCTCAAAAACATCATTAATCTCAGCATCATGAAAGTAAACATAATTAAATTATGTTCTGTTACCTATTTTTAAAGCTCTCGTCTTTTTACTGTTTATTCTCAGCCCTAGTGTTAACAAATATCTACTTAAATCATACAAATCTAGTGTCACATTATTTTTGGAGAATTCGACATTATTTGGATCAATTGGAAAGATTATTTTCAAATCATCAGCAAATTTCCAAACTCGACCGTTAGAGATCTTAGTTTCCAAATGTGCAAATACAATTTTAAATAAAATTGGCCCATAACTTGATCCCTGTGGAACTCCACTTGTTACCCTTTTCGATTTAGATATCAAATCGTTAACTTGAATACTCATTCTTCGATTATATAAATAGTATCTAAGTTATCTAAAAATATTCGGATCAACATTCAATAAATTAATCGCATTCAAAATAGCATCAAAATAGATAGAGTCAAAAGCTTTTGAGATATCTATGAATACAATTAATGCATCTAACTTTTTCTCATCTAATGTAATTACATGTTTCCACATAGAGAGCATATTAGTAGTTGTCGACCTGTCTTTCGTAAATCCATGTTGGCATATATCGAAATCAGCCGGCAGCATACGTTCTAAATGATCTAGTATCAATCGTTCTATTATCTTAAAAAACGAAGGGATAATAGAGATTAATCTATAATCACTGGCACACGTTGGCTTACTTACTTTTGGCAAAGGTTTAGCTACTATCGTTAGCATATCGATTGGTAATTTCCCATTCTTCAAAATTCTATTTATAAAATTGCAGAGTGCATTCATAAAATTTAAAGGTAATTGAAGTAGTTTATCAATCGATATACCAAGGTGATCTTTTTGTTTTTTGATTTTATTTTTAACATTAATTCTATCAATGCATCACTGTCAATAACAAGTCCTATATCCTGGTTTCCCGAAGGATCCGGCAGACCAATGAAACTGCTTTTGTTCTGTGGATTACATAACAAGTTGCCAAATACTTCATCCAATTCACAGAGAAATTCATAATCAGTTTTACCTAAGGTAATATAAGCTTTAATTTTTCCTTATATTTACTGTAGTCTGTGAGGAATTTGTATCCTAGTCTAGGATTACTCTTCAGTGTGGCCAAAATAATTCTCTCTGATCTTTGATGGATTATCAGCAGTGATGAATTATTTTTTTTATCGATCAAATCTAACCTCATTTTTTAATACTATTGATAAGACTACATTTCATTATATTATCTCGTTTGATTCTTAGCTTACATAACATCCTAATGATTCTCTTTGGTATAACATCCGTGAATGTAGATGCCATAAATATATCAGATAATAACACTGAAGCAGAAGAAACAAATTTGTCATTGTTCATGATAAAAAACATTCATAATCAATAGATAAGCTTAATTCTCTAAAAAAATTCCTGTTGATTCTGGAACAGTGCAAATGTGCACTTTCAAAATTAGTTTTCTGTGCTTTGCTACTCGAAAGATTTCATTGTAAAATAATTTGTTTATGATCCAATTCTTTGAAGTAATTTACTACATCATAACTGTGTGAGTTCAACGCTTCAACTTCTAAATATACATGATCTAAGCATTCCGAACCTCTAGTTGGTTCCTTTATAATCTGCTTAAGATCATGATTAGAAAAAAGATTGATTATTTCACAGTCATGCACCTTATTAAAATCTCCTACCACAACAATATAACCATGGCAGTCCAAAATAGATTGAAAGGAATTGGTAAACATTTGATCATCATGTAAATTAGCATACGGCGGTCTGTAAACCGCGGTTAAAATCAGGTTATCAATTTGTATAGTTAAAAAATCAATGACAGTATTATATTCGCTAGTATGTAACACTGTTGCATTTAATATCGATTTGCTATAAATAAGTACTCCTCCACCTCTTTTATCCAGTGATCTGTCTTTCCTAAATAGAGAATAATGAGGAATGTCAAATTCATAGTTTTCAATGTTCTTGTTCAGCCAGGTTTCAGATAAAATTATAAAGTCAAAATTGTTACTTATTATAAAATCACACAGCAAAAAGTTTTATTCTTCACACTTCTACAATTAGCATAAAATAAAGTATATGTACAACTCAACTCATCTTTACAGTTTTCGATAGTTACTGATTTAACTTTTGTGGTTTCCTTATAATTCGTTTGTTGGGTACCGTAGCTATAGTTCGTAGCTGTCCGCTGTCCACAACATTCATTAATGAAAACCCGTTTTTTGTAATTTTAGAATCGATTGACACGCCCTTTATTGAAACTTGTTTGAGGTATATACAACGTTAGATATGCAGAAGGCGTACTATCAAGTACCTATGGAGGCAGAATCTATACCGCTCACAGCAGTGCGATTCCCTGGAGGAGGATCGCATGAATTCTTATGTATGTCTTTTGGGTTGAAGAATGCAAGTCAGACATTCCAGCGTCTGACAGAGGAAGTTCTTCAAGACTGTTCATTTGCTAGAGTGTATATAGATGACATCATTATATATAGTCAATCTATGGAGGAACACCGGGAGCACTTGGACGTCGTTTTGTCTAAGCTGGAACATTATGGATTGGTAGTGAAACCAGAAAAGAGCAGGATTGGTTGCTCTACCGTAAAGTATCTTGGACACACCATTTCCAAGGATGGAATCAAGCCCTTGGAAGATAAGGTACAAGCAATCAAGGATGTGCCAGAACCCAGAACTGTACGCCAGTTGCGTAGATTTTTGGGCATGATTAGCTACTATCGTCGTTTCATACCAGGTTTAGCTGGAATTTTGTGGTCGCTAACTCGACATTTAGTTCGTGAACGGAGCACGATCAAGAAGTCCTGGCCTATTAATTTTAGCCAAGACGACAAGGAAAAATTCCAGAGGGCTAAAGATCTGTTAAGCCAAATAACCACATTAGCACCTGTGGATTGGACTAAGCCGTTTGAGCTGGTCACAGATGCTTCTGATGTAGCCATAGGAGCAGTGTTACATCAACGGGAAAATGGTATAGTCAAGCCGATTGGATTCTATAGTCGGAAACTCCAAGATCGCGAGAAGCGATATGACACGCTTGGAAAGGAGTTACTAGCAGTTTATTCTGCAGTGTTGCATTTTGAGCACTACCTAGATGGACAAAAGTTTATGATATTAACTGATCATAAACCATTGTTAAGTATCCTTGGGAAAGGAATAGGCTAAATAATTCTCGGTGGGTGAATTCACAAATAACCCGACTCGCAGAATTTGATTTAACCATTAGTCATATCTCAGGAAAAGAGAATTTGGTGGCAGATACTCTCAGTAGACCAGACGTATCAAATGAAGATATGATTCGATCACAGTCACTCGTATGCTCTGTTGTATCTTCTAATGATTTTGTCCAGCAATTGATGGAAGCACAAGGTCTTGATCCTTTAGTAGCTGTGTTGGAAAAGAATCCTGCATATACACGCAGGAAGATTGGAGATAAGTGGTTATTATGTGAAATCTCCAGGAGCCAACCTAGACCTTATGTACCGTTAGAATTAAGAAATAAGGTAATTCAACAGCTACATGAATTCAATCATCCTTCAATTAAGGAAACTATCAGGATGGTCACTGATAGATATGTATGGCCAAAGATGTCGAAAGACATAAGAGCCTGGGTAATGACATGTGCCCGGTGTCAAACTTGTAAAGTTTGGCGTCATACCAAAACTGAAATTAAAACGATTGGTATACCAGCGGGTCGTTTCATGCATGTTCATATTGATATAGTAGAAATGCCTGAGATTTCTAGCCAAAAGTATTTACTCACGATGGTTGATCGTTTCAGTCGTCAGTTTGAGGTAGCAATCCTGAAGGACATGACAGCTCAAGAAGTCTTACTTATGTTCTTGCATAATTGGGTGTTGCGATATGGTGTACCGGTAAGGGTAACTACTGATCGTGGTAGTCAGTTTATGTCTGAAATGTCTATCAGATCATTGAATACAATGGGGATAGAAGTAAGACACACATGTGCTTATAATCCCAGAGCTAATGGGATGGTTGAGAGACTGCACAGGGAGCTGAAGGCTGCATTACGCTGCACCGGTGGATCCAGTTGGATACATGATTTGCTCGTAGTTTTGTTGGCAATGCGAAATAGATACAGAGCTCATTTAGGAACATCCATAGCAGAACATGTTTATGGAGAGCCATTGAGGTTACCTGGAGATCTTCTAAGAGAAGCTCCAAGTTGTCTCGATTGGGCCTCTAGTTCAGTAGGTTGGTTTGTTGGAGCATTGAGAGATAAAATGAGTCGTTTAGCCCTAACCAAAACTAGAAGTCCAAAGTCTAAATGCTATGTATCTTCAGATTTTAAGCTGGCATCTCATGTATATATAACTAACGAGAATAGACAGAATTGTCTGAATCCGTTCTATAAGGGGCCATTTAAAGTCAGTCATATGACTGATAAAAATGCATTTACAGAAGTAAATGGCACAGTAGAGTGTGTAGCACCGGATTGCTGCATTCCACAGTTTATATGAATGGAGGAGGAGACTGAGGAACAGTATCCATCGAAGTATCCAGAAGCTGAGGCGAAATATGAATCAGAAATGTGTGAGAAAAAGGAAGAGTCGAACAAATATAGAAAAGAAGTAAAGATTAAAACCAACACAACTCAGAATAAAGAACAATAAAAATATGAACATGAAATCTAGTGAAGTACTAGCACAACTTGTTGAAACTCGTTCTGGAAGAGTCATCAAGAAACCGAAGAATGAGGATTACATCATGTATGGTTAATCATCTTAAAAATGAGGGTGTATGTGGAGGTTAATTTAATTATTGGACACCAATTAACTTCTCATATAAAAATAAATCGATTTTTATTTTTGGACATTTGATGCTATCGCTGGTTTCGTAAAACAATATTGTATTTTTTGAAAAATTATTGTAAATTTTTTTGGAAGTTCTTTTGTTCATATTGTCAAAGTTTTTGACTTATCTTGTCGAAGGTAAAAAGAGAGTTTTTTCTGAGTTGCGTAAGCGTACAAGCGGAACACTGCGTGGTTCCATCTACGATATCTTTGCTAATAAATTATTGTAATCTTCTTATAGATTTTTCTTTTTAATTGTCAGCGAAAAGAACAAGAAATTTGCTTCAGGTAATTGACGTGGATATTTGTTTTAAGGTTAATCCTCGTCTGGTCCTGTAGACCGTGAATATCAGCGTATCCTGGTAAGCTTAATATAAAATATTAAATTGCAATTAATCTAATTGTATTATGGCTGGTTTATTAAATCTTAAGGATACAGAGCAGTTAGCAAGTGGACTTAAGGATTGTAGTTTAAAAGATAGTGCAGAGGAACTTAAGTGTTTCAAATCAGATGATCATTCCGCATATATGGATTTTCCGGGCCTGGCATCCCAGAGACTCTCTTATGGTAGTGACCAAAGGGCCTCTACATGGACACCAATTAACTCCTCATATAAAAATAAATAAATTTTTATTTTTGGACATTTGATGTTATCGCTGGTTTCGTAAAACAATACTGTATTTTTTGAAAACATATTGTAATTTTTTTTGGAAGTTCTTTTGTTCATATTGTTGAAGCTTTTGACTTGTCTTGTCGAAAGTAGAAGAGAGTTTTTTCTGAGTTGCTGAAGCGTACAAGCGGAACACTGCGTGGTTCCATCTACGATATCTTTGCTAATATGTAACACGCGGCTCCGTGTTACAACCCAACGAAGGTCAATTTTTACAAACGCTGTGCTCTTTAGGGTCAAATATTCTAACTCTGTCCTTAAACAATATTTCTCTTAGCTGTGATTTTAGGAACAATCTCTTTTAGTCTCAAGTAGTTTTAATCGATATTTCTTGAACTGCAATTTTATTTGTAATTAATAGTGTTTTTATAAAATAGACAGAACCGCGCGCGATCCGAGAGGATCACGCGGTGGACTATTGTATCAGTGAATTTATCTCATTTTATTATATTATTCATTACTATGAAAATGATTGATTGTTTACTAAAGAAAGCAAAGAACGATAAATTTGTGAGTTGTTTTTCATTTAAATTTTAAACGGTTTCCATGGTCAATTTTAGTGATAACTTTCAATGTTTTTGTCATAAAAGTCGTTAAACGGTTTGCACAAACATGTTCCTTTGTAAACATAAATAATTTTACTAGACTCATATTATCATGTATCTTTAATCGGCTGACTACTCATTACAATCCAGACATTTGTGTAACAATAACCACTTGTGTATAAAACATTTTACTTTATAAACATAAATCATTTTACTATGTTCATATTATCATGTATTTTCAATCATATGACTATATTCATGCCAATCCAGACATTTGTGCTAAACATTTCGCTTTATAGACATAAATCACTTTTTATTTTTGCCGTCTAGAAGACGGACAATTTAGTTTAATTGTGAACGATATTTAAAACATACTTTTGCGTTAAAATCTGTATTATTGCCAACCAACTCTTTCAATTCGGATTAACAGTGAATTATATTTATATGTGCTACATTGTGTGGAATATATCTATGAAATCTTTCTTCAGTCTTCTAATATTAACCATCTGAAAAGGAACAGACTGATTGGATGCTCGGGTAGTAATAATAGCAACCATTGATAAGTAGTAGGGGTACAAAATCAGGAACGAGATAGCAACAGCGAAAAGTACCCCTACATTATGGTGCCCCGATTCGTCGAACTCACAGCCAGTAAGGAATTAATAAACAGCTAGATTTTGAGAAATTCAAGCACTTTCAATGAAGGCCACCACACACGTTATTGCCTCGGAAACGGCTGCACATACCCGCGCACAGACACGACGTTCAAATGGGCGTGGTCACCCTCAACAACTCAGGTGATTCCGCCCATTAAAGGTTCGGAAGACTGGTGGGGTCAGCCTCCTCGGCGGCAGCAGAGGCTGAGCATCCCAAGATTGTTGGCCGCTCCACGTCTGATGGCTCGAAGCACGTTGCCTTCACGGTAGAGCGCAATCAAACTATTGTCTTTACAGCGACGGCTCCAATTAAGTCATTCTTCAAACGCCCAAATGCCAGCAATCAATCTCATCGCCGGTTGCCACTATCAACATACTTTCTCATCCGTGACGCAATCTCTGGCGAATGAATTGTCATAGGCACTGGATCAGATGTAAGCTCACTACGCCACAATTATCTCGAACCAACCCACCCAGTCGACACCAACAGTCTGACCTGCGCGAATGGCTCCAACATAGCGACGTTTGGGGTACGAGTACACACAATCTCGTTCTCCAACTCAAAATGATGTTTCAAATATCCGTTCATCATCGACAACACGACATGAAACATCATTGGACGTGACTTTCTCGAACACTTCGACCTAACCATCCGTCCAAGAACGCGAGAAATAGAGGAGCCAGTATCAGTGTTGACAGAACCAAAATCAGTCGTTATACGGCATGAAAGAGCAATAACATTTCCTGTAAGGTTAGCCCCCTTCATGGTGTACTAATTTTCATTGTCGGGGGGGTGTATGTAACACGCGGCTCCGTGTTACAACCCACCGAAGATCAATTTTTACAAACGCTGTGCTCTTTAAGGTCAAATATTCTAACTCTGTCCTTAAACAATATTTCTATTAGATGTGATTTTAGGAACAATCTCTTATAGTCTCAAGCAGTTTCAATCGATATTTATTGAACTGCAATTTTATTTGTAATTAATAGTGCTTTTATAAATAGACAGAACCGCGCGTGATCCGAGAGGATCACGCGGTGGACTATTGTGTCAGTGAATTTATGAACATAAATAATTGTACTAGGCTCATATTATCATGTATCTTTAATCGTTTTACTACTCATTACATTCCAGACATTTGTGCTAAACATTTCACTTTATAGACATAAATCACTTTTATTTTTGCCGTCTAGAGGACGGACAATTTAGTTTAATTGTGAACGGTATTTAAAACATACTTTGCATTAAAATCTGTATTTTTGCCAACCAACTCATTCAATTCGGATTAACAGTGAATTATATTTATATATGCTGCATTGTGTGGAATATATCTATGAAACCTTTCTTCAGTCTTCTCATATCAACCATCCGAAAGGGATTAGAGACTGATTGGGGGCACGGGTAGTAATAATGGCCACCATTGATATGTAGTAGGGGTAAAAAATCACGAACTAGAAAGCAACTCCGCAAAACACCCCTACATTATGGTGCCCCAGTTCGTCGAACTCACAGCCAGTAAGGAATTAATAAACAGCTAGATTTTGAGAAATTCAAGCACTTTCAATGAAGGCCACTACACACGTTATTGCCTCGGAAACGGCTGCACATACCCGCGCACAGACGCGACGTTCAGATGGGCGCGGTCACCCTCAACAATTCAGGAGGATCCGCCCATAGAAGGCTCGGAAAACTGGTGGGGTCAGCCTCCGCGGCGGCAGTAGAGGCTGAACACCCCAAGATTGTTGGCCGCTCCACGTCGAAGCACGTTGCTTTCGCAGTAGAGCGCAATCAAACTATTGTATTTACAGCGACGGCTCCAGTCAAGTCATGCTTCAAACGCCCAAATGACAGCAACCAGTCTCGTCGTCAGTTGCCACTATCAACATCTTTTCTCATCCGTGACGCAACCTCTGGCGAATTATTTCTCATAGACACTGGATCAGATGTGAGCTTACTACGCCACAATTATTTTGAACCCACCCACCCAGTCGACACCAGCAGTCTGACATGCGCCAATGGTTCCAACATAGCGACGTTTGGGGTACGAGTACACACTATCTCGTTCTCCAACTCAAAAAGATATTTCAATTATCCGTTCATCATCGCCAAAACGACACGAAACATCATTGAACTTGATTTTCTCAAACACTTCGACCTGACCATTCGTCCAAGAACACGAGAGATACGCACAGCAGACAATCAGTTGCTTACATCAGCGTTAAAACATACGACTCGCGCCGAAGCAGTCTCATCCATACAGCTTATTCCTTCAGTTCCTCATGCACCACAACTGGACGAGGTTCTGAAACGTCATGAAGAAATTTTCAAACCTATTTCCTTCATGCCCGATCTCAAGAGGAAGCGTGCCATCACAGCCCACCGTATCATCCTGTCGAAACCACTTCCTCATCCTCCACGAGCACGCCCATTGGCACCACACAAACATAAGGCTGCCGAGCAAGAATTCGCCACGCTACGTCAACAAGGCATCTGTACACGATCCAGCTCACCTTTTGCGTCGCCTGTGGTAGTAGTACCAAAGAGTGAACCAGAGACATTCAGAGTGTGCGGGGATTATCGTATTCTCAATTCTTGCACACAGTCTGATTCGTACATCCTGCCAAATCTGGCCGACCTACTCCGATCTGCTATCGGTCATGCTGTGTATTCGAAACTTGACTTAGTAAAAGCATACTATCAAGTACCGATGGACAAAGACTCAGTAGAATATACTGCACTCAGATTCAACGGAGGTGGCACGCACGAATATCACTATATGCCGTTTGGTCTCAAAAATGCTACGCAAACATTCCAACGCGTTATGGACGAAATACTAGATGGTCTACCATTTGTAATTCCATATCTAGACAACATCCGTGTTACAACCCAATGAAGGTCAATTTTTACAAACGCTGTGCTCTTTAAGGTCAAACATTCTAACTCTGTCCTTAAACAATATTTCTCTTAGCTGTGATTTTAGGAACAATCTCTTTTAGTCTCAGGCAGTTTTAATCGATATTTCTTGAACTGCAATTTTATTTGTAATTAATAGTGTTTTTATAAAAGAAACAGAACCGCGCACGATACGGATAAAATACGCGGTGGACTATTGTGTCTCAGTGAACTTATTTCGCTTAGTTGCAGAAGTTACGCATTGGATTTACTGTGGTTATCTATCCGAACTTCAGAGAATAATGGATTAATATAATAACCTGAGGATAAAACACTGAACTAAATATTTGTGAGTTTTTTTGTCATTGAAGTCGTTATACGGATTATACAGAACATGTTTCTCTATAACTTAAATCATTTTACAGATTATCATGGGTTTTCAATCATTTGATTATGTTCATTCCAATCCAGATATTTGTGTAAGAATAACTTCTTGTGCGCAAAACATTATTCTTCATAAACATAAATCACGAACATAAATTACGGTAGCGCGCGCGGTTTGAAATGGCTATAATTTTGTCGCATCTTGAGAAAATCGTTTCAGAACTTCAGAACTCAGTGAAGGAGCTGAAGGATGAGAATAATCGTGTCATGAAGGAGCTGAAGGATGAGAATAAACGTGTCATGAATAAAGTGTCAAAACTGGAAACAGACGTTGAAGTGTTTACGGCAAAATTGGAATTAGCAGAAAAGAAAAATGAATCTTTAAGCGCGCAAATTGTTCAATTGACTGATGTGTTAAATACGAAATTTGATAATTTAAAGACTGATGTTCAGCCATGGGTTGAGTTGGCTGAAATAACAGTGGAAAATGACTCATCAATCAAGAATAAAATAACAGGCGAAGAGATAATAAACATATTAGCGAATGAAGTATCAGCGCGGATTAGTAAACAAGAACAGCTAATTTTATTTAATCTTGATGAGAATGCTGATGTGAATGATGTCGAGAAATTAAATATCCTCATAAAGGATGAGACGCATGCTGACATTGCTAAATGTTTTAGAGTTGGAAAAAGATCCAATCGTCCTAGACCGGTGGTAATAAAGTTAACAAAGAGGCCAACAAATATACAGATTGAGGCCATCAATAAAAGGAAAGGTGAGAGTCCGAGTTTTAATAGCATACATATTGGTCGTGATAAAACATTTCTCCAACGAAAGTTGGCAAAAGCAAAAAAGCTAAAGAACAACCAGGAGCGGAGTCCACCTACTTCTGACTACGACATTACAAGAAATTTAACAAGAGAAGATACGAAATCAAAAAACGAAGTATCGTTAGTAAATGTCGTGGACAGCGGGGGGAGAGGAAGTATGGCTTCGAGGCCCGGAAAACGAATAGTAAAGAAGCCAATAAGGTTGAATCAGTAATAGTCGACACTTGTTTAGATAAGTCGATTTCTACATTTAATTTATTTTATGCAAACTTTCGCAGTGTTAAGAATAAGAACTTTTTGCTGTCTAATTTTATATTAAGTAACGACTTTGATTTTATAATATTATCTGAAACTTGGCTTAATAAGGATATTAAAAGTCATGAATTTGATATTCCTCAATATTCTTTATTCAGAAAGGACAGATCGCTGGATAAAAGAGGTGGAGGAGTACTCATTTATTGTAAATCGGTATTTAAGGCGAAAATTTTACATATTAGTGATGATAATGCTATCATTGATTTCCTATCTATACAATTTGATAATCTGATCTTAACAGCGGTTTACAGACCGCCGTATGCTACTTTATTTGATGATCAAACATTTACTAATTCTCTTCAATCTATCTTTGACTGCCATGGCTACAATGTAGTGGTAGGTGACTTTAATAAGTTACAGGACTGTGAAATAACCAATTTTTTTTCTAACCATGATCTCAAGCAGATTATAAAGGAATCAACTAGAGGTTCGCAATGCTTAGATCATGTATACTTAGAAATTGAAATGGTAAAATCGCACAGTTATGATGTTGTCAATTATTTCAAAGAATTGGATCACAAACAAATTATTTTACAATGGAACATCTTGAGTGGCATAACACAGAAACTAAGTTTTGAAAATGCACACGTGCACTGTTCCAGAATCAACTGGAATTTTTTTAGAGAATTAAGTATACAGATTGATTATGAGAGTTTTTATTTCTTGAATACTGATGAATTTGTTTCTTCTGTTTCATCGTTATTATCTATTTTATTTCAGGCAGCTACGTTTACGGACATTATACCGAAACGAATTAATAGGAAACTGTGTAAACTAAGAATTAAACGAGATAATATAATAAAGTGTAGTCTTATTAATAGTATTAAACAAATGAGATTAGATTCCATTGATAAGGAAATTAATTCATCACTGCTAATAATCCGTCAAAGATCAGAACGAATTATTTTGGCCAAAATGAAGAGTAATCCTAGATTAGGATTCAAACTCCTCACAGATTACAGTAAATACAAGGAAAAGTTAAAGCTTATTCTACCTGTGGATAAAACTGAGTATGGATTTCTCTGTGAATTGGAGGAAGTATTTGGCAATTTGATATGCAATCCACAGAATGGGAGAGATTTTATAGAACCATCTGATTCTTTGGGAGACCAGGAACCAGGACTTGTTATTGACAGTGATGAATTGATAAAATTGATGTTAAAAATCAAATCAAAAAAACAAAAAGATCACCTTGGTATTTCGATTGATAATTTGCTTCAATTACCATTAAAATTTATGAATGTACTCTGCAACTTCATAAATATAATTTTAAAGGATGGGAAATTACCAATCGATATACTAACGATAGTGGCTAAGCCGTTGCCAAAGGTAATTAAGCCAACGTGTGCTAGTGATTATAGATTAATCTCTATTATCCCTTCGTTTTTGAAGATAATAGAACGATTGATACTAGATCATTTAGAACGTATGTTACCGGCTGATTTTGACCTATGTCAACATGGCTTTACGAAAGGTAGATCGACAACTACCAATATGCTTTCCATGTGGAAACATGTAATCACATTAGACGAGAATAAGTTAGATGCATTAATTGTATTTATAGATATCTCAAAAGCTTTTGACTCTATATCTTTTGATGCTATTTTGAATGCGATTAGTTTGTTGAATATTGATCCAAATATTTCTAGATTACTTAAATACTATCTATATAATCGACGAATGAGTATTCAAGTAAACGATTTGATATCAAAATCGAAACGAGTAACGAGTGGAGTTCCACAGGGATCAAGCTTGGGGCCAATTTTATTTAAAATTGTATTTGCAAATTTGGAAACTAAGATCCTTAACGGTCGAGTTTGCAAATTCGCTGATGATTTAAAAATAATCTTCCCAATTGATCCAAAGAATGTCGAATTCTCCAAAAATAATGTGACATTAGATTTGTATGATTTGAGTAAATATTTGATCACACTAGGGCTGAGAATAAACAATAAAAAGACGAAAGCTTTAAAAATAGGGAACAGAACAAACTTTAATTATGTTTATTTTCATGATGCTGTTATTAATGATGTGTTTGAGATTAAACTTATGCAAGAAATTAAGGATTTAGGCATAACTATTCAATGTACAGCTTCTGCTGAGAGACATATTGAAAGTATAGTAGGCAGTGCCAAGAAAAGATGGGCACTAATAAATCGAAATATCTTATCAAATGATATAAAACTTCAAATGTATATAATATGGATTAGACCGG
>JAQBSW010010896.1:0-22234 GCA_029291075.1 Eudiplozoon nipponicum | reverse complement strand
CCTAATACATACTTGCATATATATATATATATATATATATATATATATATATATATATATATATATATTAGCTCTCCGCAACAAACAGTATTTAACTGTTAGATGATTATGGATGTTCGAAACACGTCAGTGCGTGTGAGTGACGTTATTTTTCCCTCTTGTTTGACTACTGATATTGTACAATTGGATTTCTGCTTATTTCATATTAGGAAACCTAATTTTGTAATATTGCTTCTGCCTCCAGAACAATTTAATTTTGTTTGTTTTTTTATTTTAAAATGTGGAGGTTCATGGAAATAGTGCTGTACTTTACTATATAGACATTGTTCAGCTGATATTTGCGGTCGAGTACAATGTATGTTGAATTACTTGTCGTTAGAGCCGCGTGTATAGTTATTCGTAAGTTATAGATGAAAATTATTTTGTTCCTCTTTATTCAGTTCTGCTATGTGCTTTGTTGATAGACTTTAAGTATCGAACGCAAAATTGCGCGTGATTAAAGTTAGTTTTGCGATTGGTTATATTCCATTTCTCTGATGATTATTTTTAAGCTGGCAATTTTGATTTAAAGAATATTTGAAGCCTTATTGATAAAATGATTCGATACAAGCTTAACTGAGAGATAAAAGGCCAAAAACAGATGTCAGTTAATAACTGGAAAGAAACATGTAGGGCACGGTATTATTGGAGAAACTATGAGGCGAATGTGATATTGTTCCATCCATGCCCATTGCAGTTTTCTCAAATTCGTGACGAGTGCGCGATAAAAGTTAAACTAGTCCGATTCATGATTTTCTATCTATCTATCTATCTATCTATCTATCTATCTATATATATATATATATCCATCCATCCATCCATTTATCTATCTTCTATCTATCTATCTATTCATCTATCTATCGATATTTTTTCTCTATCTATCTATGTCAATCAATCAAATAACCAATATATATATATATATATATATATATATCGAAGTATCTATTCATCTACATATTTACCTATCTATTTATACATTTATACACTAATCTAGTTGTCCATGTATCTATACTACTATTTATCCATTCATCGGTCTCCTTATCCATCTCTCTCAATCTGCCTATCGATCTTTCTGTCTCTTTTCTCTCACCGTCTCTCCCTCTCTCAACACATAAAAATCAGTTCATCATGATCTCATTCTATTTTTCCAACCAAACTTTATATCTATATATTTACTTATATATCTATATCCGAATATCTTTCTATTTAACTATCCACATATCTAATTATCCATCTAACAAATTATTTATCGACATAATTCCCTTTTGATATATCTATTCATTTAGTTAAATCTAGTTTGCGAGCATGGAACAATCACCCATTCCATTGTATCTAACGCGCCAAACAACACAGAATTGCTACGATAAGTAAGATGTACTAACGTGTTATGAGCTATCATGATGATCAACAGAGTACAACGGCAAATGGAACAGCACCGAACAAATCACAATCCATATATATAGAAAGAAAACTACGTTTGTGGCTCACAACTCTACTGGTCTCGCATGCATTGTATGTGACTGTAAATGTCGGCTGTATCATTTCTATTTAGGCACAAATAATAACATACTGCAACTTCCGAAAATATATCTTATGTAACAATGTTTGCGCTGATGATTAAAAATTTCTATAAATGAAGTTTTCGAGTTTCAAATAAACACCAAGCCATTGCACCTAACTTGTTCAACAAAATGGCAAATCGACCATCAGCCTCAGGTTAGGACACGTTTTTACATTCCGTGGTAATCATCAGACTATGGCGGTAAAATTTGAAAGAATTCTAGATAAGCGGCTATCATATTTAATATTCTTGCATACATTTTACTCGACAGTATATATCTATGATGCAGCAAATCTTATGCTTCTTCAGCTTTGCTATATGTGCATAGGTTATACAATTATACCATCAGTAATTGCGCATCTGATGAAAGCAATTCTCTAAATCAAGTTTGCTTGTATGAAACATATACCACTCATTCTTTAAATCAAGTTTGCGAGCTTGAAGTAAACACCAATCCCATTGTATTTAACCAGTCCTCGAACAACATAACAAAATTGCCGCCAGCCGCAACGCACTGACGCGTTTCGACCTTCCATGATCATCATCAGAGTACGACGGCAAGCTGACTATCGAGGATCAAACCGCATTGAATATATATGGAAATCAAATTTAGATATGCGGCTCTCACCACTAGCAGTCTCGCATACATTGAACTTGACTGGAAATGTCGGCTGCAAAATTATTATGCAGTCACGAACATTAACTGTTTGCAGCTTTAGCCACATATATATACATATATAGGCAATACAATTTAAACAATAATTGATTGCGCGGGTGGTGGTAACAATTATTTAAATCAAGTTTGCGAGCTTGAAGTAAACACCAATCCCATTGTATTTAACCAGTCGTCGAACAACATAACAAAACTACCGCCAGCCGCAACGCACTGACGCGTTTTGACCTTCCATGATCATCATCAGAGTACGACGGCAAACTGACTATCGGGGATCAAACCGCATTGAATATATATGGAAATCAAATTTAGATATGCGGCTCTCACCTATAGCAGTCTCGAATACATTGAACTTGACTGCAAATGTCGGCTGCAAAATTACTATGCAGTCACGAACATTAACTGTTTGCAGCTTTCGCCACATATACATATATAGGCAACACATTTTAAACAATAATTGATTGCGCGGGTGGTGGTAACAATTCTTTAAATCAAGTTTGCGAGCTTGAAGTAAACACCAATCCCATTGTATTTAACCAGTCCTCGAACAACATAACAAAACTACCGCCAGCCGCAACGCACTGACGCGTTTTGACCTTCCTTGATCATTATCAGAGTACGACAGCAAACTGACTATCGAGGATCAAACCGCATTGAATTTATATGGAAATCAAATTTAGATATGCGTCTCTCACCTCTAGTAGTCTCGCATACATTGAACTAGACTGGAAATGTCGGCTGCAAAATTACTATGCAGTCACGAACATTAACTGTTTGCAGCTTTCGCCACATATACATATAGGCAATACAATTTAATCTCGGAGCCAGCCATCTATGATAGAACATGTTTTTCCATCTTTATCAAAATTGCATTAATTCTTGATTCGATGTTCGTTGAATCATCCTTCTGTTCGATGTCATGCTTAAATTTAGATTGATCATTTATTATATCGTTCATGGCCTTCCTGTAAGCGTCGGCTTCAAGTATAACAATTCCTGATCCTTTGTCGAGTGTGGCAAGTCGTATGGATTTATCTGATTGGAGTTTTCTGAGTTCGTTTATGTACTGTTTTGTGATGATTTGGCTGCCTTTGAATTCCTTCTTGTATTGTTCTAGTGCGCTTACTATCTCAGCTTTCAGTGCTTGTCCATTGAATGCCTGTGGGGCGGTGTCTTTCGTTAAGTTATTGTAGAAATTTTCCGTTCCAGCCTGAATGTCAATAATGTCACGTTCACTTAGGTTTTTCTTGACTACGCAGAATTTTGCTCCTAAGGAGAGTAATTCTTTCTGGTGTATGGACAAGATCACTTTTGAATAATTGTGAATAAAAGCGTCTGGGTTCGTAGGAAATATTGATTACGTAGGAAATTTGTCCAAATCCCTCGTGAGGTCTTCGGTTACTTTGTCCGCTGTTATTTTCATCAGCGTTTCTATCTTCTTTGTGAAAGCGGTGTATTCGCCGTCGTTCAGTCTTGCAATTTGACAACCCAGTGATTGAATGATGCTTTCAGAATCTTGCAGTTTTGATTGGTTGTCCTCGATACCATTAAGCAATAAGCGACTTGTAAGTTTATTCTTCGGTTTTCGGTTATTTCTTCTGCACTGCTTGAGGAATCGTTTTGCCACAACATCTGATTCTAAACACGATTTGAAGAACTTAATATCCTCTAGAATTTTGGTACACGTACATTTGGCTGCAATATAATTGATTAGTTCCTTACGGGGAAAACGCTGACCCCGCTCTTTGATAATCTTTATAATGTCCATACCTTTTTTAATCAACACAGTAATCTTATAATTAGGAAAACACAAATAACAAAGTGGATAAAGGCCATTTATTTCGTGAATACTAATCATCTCTTATGCAATCATACATATTTATACATTTTGGGTTTTCAATTGATTATGCTAGTGGTAACAAATCTGACTCGTTTTTACCGCTGTTTTTTATTTTGGCTAGTTGGTGAGTGTGTATGCGTTTGTGTTTGTGTGTATGCTTGTTTGCATGTAAAGGCCATTCTCGCAATATTGCAAAGTGATGTCTGAGATCTGGTCATTATTGTTTTGATAGCTTGAGAATTAACCATTTGTGCGCATTGTTCACTGTTACATATACAAGTGCTATTTTTCCCAGTATAGTTGATCGTTTCACCTTGTTGCGCAAAGTTGTCGTTTTCACATGGTAACAACGCCAGTGTGGATTGAAGTGTTAAACGCTCAGATAGTTTGGAGACTTCTGACATCGTATGCGCCTCTGTTATTTCCACTTCAGTTTGTTTCCAATCTGATTGCATGTTTGTTGATTCTAGTCGAGGGCCTGTTTGTTCTTGGCTGGATACTATTAGATTGTTGTTGAGTTTGTTATTCTTGGCTAGTCGATAAAAATATCATGTTGATGAAACTTTTGAATATTAAGGTCAGGTGCTTGTTGTTGCAGCCAACTGTACGTGTGCCAAATTTCTAGAAAGAATTAAGTTCTTCAAATCGTGTTTAGAATCAGATGTTGTGCCAAAACGATTCCTCAAGCAGTGCAGAAGAAATAACCAAAAACCGACGAATAAACTTATGAGTCGCTTATTGCTCAATGGTATCGAGGACAACCAATCAAAACTGCAAGATGCTGAGAGCATCATTCAATCACTGGGTTGTCAAATTGCAAGACTGAACGACGGCGAATACACCGCTTTCACAGAAGAGAGAAACGCTGATGAAAATAACAGCAGACAAAGAAACGATGGACCTCACGAGGGACCTGGACAAATTTCCTATGCAATCAAAATTTCCTGCGAACCCAGACGCTTTTATTCACAATTATTCAAAAGTGATCTTGTCCATACACCAGAAAGAATTACTCTCCTTAGGAGCAAAATTCTGCGTAGTCAAGAAAAACCTAAGTGAACGTGACATTATTGACATTCAGGCTGGAACGGAAAATTTCTACAATAACTTAACGAAAGACACCACCCCACATGCATTCAATGGACAAGCACTGAAAGCTGAGATAGTAAGCGCACTAGAACAATACAAGAAGGAATTCAAAGGCAGCCAAATCATCACAAAACAGTACATAAACGAACTCAGAAAACTCCAATCAGACAAATCCATACGACTTGCCACACTCGACAAAGGATCAGGAATTGTTATACTTGAAGCCGACGCTTACAGGAAGGCCATGAACGATATAATAAATGATCAATCTAAATTTAAGCATGACATCGAACAGAAAGATGATTCAACGAACATCGAATCAAGAATTAATGCAATTTTGAAAAAGATGGAAAAACGTTCTAACATCGGTGGCTGACTCCGAGATTAGATCAAAACTCACAGAAGACATCCAAAAAGCAAAACCAGTCGGAACAAACACCGCAAGATTGTACGGCAAACAAAAAAGTCATAAAGCCTTGACAGACTCAAGAGCTCCCTCGATGCGGCGCATTATGTGAATGGTCAACGCTCCACAACATAAACCAGCCAAGTTTCTCTGCAAACTACTTGGACCAATACGGAGCATCATAAACGCAAACTCTATGAAGGACTCCTTTGAAGTAGCAAATGAATTGAAGGGAAGAACATCCTACAGAATAAAATGGTCTCGCTTGACGTCTCATCCTTATTTACAAACATACCACTGGATAAGACAACGGAGATCTTGTGTGAACTCATCAAAAATGTGTTTTTTGACTTCCCTATAGACACCAATGACATCAAAGACCTCATATTAGCATGTACTTAAAACGTGCAATTTACATTTGAAGAGACATACTACCGCCAGATCAATGGTGTAGCTATGGGAAGTTGCATCGCACCCCTCCTGGCAGATGTATACATGCATCACCTGGAAAAAACGAGCCTAAAAGGTATAATTGACCAGTGCGCACTCTACAAAAGTTATGTAGATGATATATTGTTGTTCATCTCAGAAGCAGCAGACCTTTCCGAAATCCTCAAACAAGCAAATGGAGCCGATCCAGACATCAAATTCACTCTTGAGGTAGAGAAAGACGACAGTTTTCCCTTTCTTGGCATCAAACTCACTCGAGAAGCAAACGGAGATTTGACACTGGCCATACATAGAAAATCCACTTTCACCGGACAATACATTCAATACAACATTAGTGTGCCAAAATCCCACAAAAGAAACTTAGTAAACAACCTAGCAAACAGAATCAGGAAGATCCGCTCTGAACACAAGATTGATGAAGAACTGGGCTACCTCAGGAAAATTTTGTTAATGAAAAACTACCTAGAGCGTTTCATTGATGTCAACATCAGAGCACGGCAGATTCGTACTAGGGAGGATACCGTCAAGCAGGTTTTTCCTAAACTTACCATTTAGAGGCGACGTACCAGCCTCAATAATTGCACGGCGGCTGAATAGAATAACTAAGGACAACTTTCCTAGTGTTAAAGTTAATGTGACATTTAGTACACAGAGAATCATGAGGTTGGATGCCAAAGATCAATTGCCAATTCTCTCCAAATCATTCATAGTCTACAAATTCTCATGTATGTGCGGTAGCACATATATCGGACGTACGAAGAAGCAATTGATAAGCGGAAACAAGCAACATTTCCCAAAGAAATTGATTAACAAAGGCTTGGCACCGTCAGGAAAATCAGCTATTTCCGATCATATTTTGGCAACGGGGCACCCCGTCAATTCGACCAATTTCACAATTCTACATAAAGCAAAAGCAGAAAAATTATTATTTATCTATGAAGCCCTTTACATAAAACAACAAGCACCTGACCTTAATATTCAAAAGTTTCATCAACATGATATTCTTATCGACTGGCCAAGAATAACAAAATTCAACAACAATCTACTAGTATCCAGCCAAGAACAAACAGGCCCTCGACTAGAATCAACAAACATACAATCTGATTGGCAACAAACTGAAGTGGAAATAACAGAGGCGCATACAATGACAGAAGTCTCCAAACAATGTGAGCGTTTAACACTGCAATCCACACTGGCACTGTTGCCATGTGAGAACGACAACTTTGCGCAACAAGGTGAAACGATTAACTATACTGGGAAAAATAGCACTTGTATATGTAACAGTGAACAATGCACACAAATGGTTAATTCCCAAGCTATCAAAACAATAATGACCAGATATCAGACATCACTGTGCAATACTGCGAGAATGACCTTTACATGCAAACACGCACAAACACAAACACAAACGCATACACACTCACCAACTAGCCAAAATAAAAAACAGCAGTAAAAACGAGTCAGATTTGTTACCACTAGCATAATCATTTGAAAACCCAAAATGTATAAATATGTATGATTGTATAAGAGATGATTAGTATTCACGAAATAAATGGCCGTTATCCACTTTGTTATTTGTGCTTTCCTAATTATAAGAATACTGTTAATTTAAAAAAGTATGGAAAATATAAAGAATATATATATATATATATATATATATATATATATATATATATATATATATATATATTACGATTAATATATAAGTATATATACCATATATACCTGGCAATGATTCTTGGATCCTTCATGGATTGTTCTCCAGTTGATCCTATCTAGTCAAATGGAATCTCTCTTTTTCACCCGATCAAACTCTCATGAAGTTGATGAAAGCACCTTTCTTGCTCAACTCATCCCTCCCTGTGGTTAAATACTTTGCTTGTCACAATTTGATTCAACTCCACATATCCTTACTTTGATTTTTTATTCCATTGTTCGAGCCTGTTGGACTTTGTTGTCAAATAAATGTATTATTATTATGTAAATGTATATGCACATTGAATAAATTTATATACGCGTATAGTTGAAGTTACCGAAGTCTGAAGGTCCTTTAACGCAATTAGCATTCGAGATTACAAACGCTATATCGGCAACCAATCAAAATTCACCATAAACGCAAGCTTTTATTAACCACTGACAAAGACTAATATAGCTCGACCTTGATGGCAGCCAATAGGAATGAAGCATTTTTTTTACAAATGTCGCGTTTTCTTTAGAGATATCTGTGTTAATTTCTGACGATTCACTTTAACCGCTATTACGATTACGTAAATGTGGAGTATTATTGTGCTTTGTGTTTTTGGTTTTACGTTTTTCTACCGTTATTTTGGGATTAATATGAGGTTTTTCAATACAATGTTTGATGGTTTTAATGAACGCTGCCAGTATTATCAATTTGAAGTTAGCCGAATGGTGCGCATCAGGTACTTTAAAAGAAAAGTGATAAAATTTCGTTTATACTGTTCTATTAATATCTATTTTACATGTTCTACTTAAAAGGAAGTTATCATTTACCCCTCAAGTTTTGCAAAAGAGAAAATATTAAGATTTATATGACCGTCATCCCATGACAACGTAAGAAAGCCAAAATATTTATTCATATATTTTTTTAGGTGAAGGATACATTGAATTATCTGGCGTAGGTATATTAGTTAAGGAACACTGTTTTTTAAATACTTAGTAGTGTAGAGGCTCCAACCCTATTAGTGAATGAGAACCCCATAGATGCCAAGTCGTTTTCAGGCTTAGTATACCCAATTGAGTCTGATAAGCTGGTATTCTCGTTCACATCTATTAAGTTCATGCCTGCTATATCTTGACCTAACTTGCTTGTGTTCTGCAATTGAAGATTAGCTTCCATGCTGATCGAACTTAAATATATATTTGATAACTTAGTGTTAGGCAACGGACTATGTACTTCTTAAGTAGCAATACACCCCATCAAATAATCTGGAAAGAAATAAGACGCGAAAAACAGAATTATTAAATTACCTGTTCCAGAACGTCCAAAATATTTAAGGTTCAATAGAATAAATGATAGCAGATGTATATTGCGAAAATCGAGTAGCTTTAACCGAAAAGTAGAGAAAATAAACAAATGCAGCTTGCTAAGGAAAATCGGGCCAGTCAGGTACAGATTACCAAATCTGAAATTACGTACAATTCTAAAGTATATATACAGCAAAGTATTTAAACAACGAATGTTCTAGAAAATAAATAATAATTAGCCACGAAGGCTTAAATTTATCAATAAATTTCACTATTTTTTTCGGAGGAAGTATCTTCCTCTACATACACCACCTTCTCAAAAATGACGGTCAATAATAGACGTAATCATTGTTCTTCGGCTGACGTTGTAATCTTCCTGAATGAGTTGTGCATAATGGCGCCTTTGACGTAGACGTCGTGCCCTGTTTAGTTGTCACTGGCACTGCTAATTCGACTGACGTTGGCAAAACGTTATGATCTTGTAACCCGGTAGAAAATGTTGTCGATGTATTCAACAACGCGTCTTGTGAAAGTCGCTGCTTTGAGTTATGTGCCTGCGTGATTGGATTGCACACATCAGATTCGCCCATGGAACGATGGTCATTCAACTCATCTGGTAATTCAGTCTTATCGTCAATCCAGATAAACTGGGGAATGCAACGATCCAAAGTAATACAATCATCAATGCCATTTACCTCTATGATGACTTTTTTGTCTGTTATCCTCTTGACCTTATAGGGTCCTTTGCAAAATGGTGTCAGGCAGTTCTTCCTATTTTCATTAGCTATATAAACATGCGAAGCGGTTCTTAGATCAGAGGACACATAGAATTTGGTTTTTACTTTTCTAGTCTTTGTCGGAGCTAAACGACACATCTTATCTCTAAGTGCTCCTACAAACCAATCTACATAGCTAGAGTTTGTATTAGAAGATCTCCAGGCAACCTTAATATTTCTCTATATGCCAATTCTGCCCTAAATCTGTTGCGCATGGAAAGTAATACTATAGATAGATCGTGTATCCAGCTTGTTCCACCTGTACATCTCAACGCAGCTTTCAGTTCACGCTGCCGCCTTTCTACCATCCCATTCGCTCGTGGATTGTATGCGCTGGTATGCAATACATTTGTTCCCATGATATTAAGAGATCTTACGAAAAGCTCTGACATAAATTGACCACCATGATCACTAGTGACTCTTTCCGGAACACCATAAGGCGATATCCAATTATGTAGGAACGCGAACAAGACTTCTTACGCTGTCAAATCTTTCAAAATCGCTACTTCGAATTGCCGACTAAAACGATCTACCATTGTAAACAAATATTTTTGACCGTTGACTTCAAACATCTCGACAATGTCTGTGTTCATGTCTGAACCGTCCAGTTGGTATCCCAATATTATGTATCTCGATTCTGGTATGTCTCCTTACCTTACACGTTTAACATTTGACACAGGCTCTTACCCATACCCGTACGTCGTTAGACATGTGCGGTCATACGTATATGTCATTAACTAATCGAATGGTGGCCTATATGGATGGATGTCACATATCGTGTAATTGTTGGATAATTTTGACGCGTAACTCCAACAGCACATTTGGAAGTGGTTGATCTCTGTACGTTTCGCATAACAACCACTTGCCATTCAGGAGCTTGTGAACATATCCTGGTTTCATGATCGTGCTCTTTTCATGTGTGAAATGGCGTGTTAACGATCGTAGAATTCCGGCTAGACCTGGAATGTGTCGTCGGTAATAGCTCATCATGCCCAAGAACCTTCGCATCTGGCGCACGGTCCGGGGCTCCGTTACGTCCTTGATAGCTTGGATTTTATCTTCCAAAAGTTTAGTTCCGTCTTTGGAAAGTAAGTGTCCAAGATACTTAACTGAAGAGCATCCAATATTACTCTTATTGGGTTTGACCACTCCTCCATATTGTTTCAGCCTGTTCAAAACCGTATCTAAATACTTGCAATGTTCATCACTTGATCGACTGAAAATAATTATGTTATCTATGTGCACCCTCGCAAATGGATAATTCTGAAGGACTTCTTCAGCCAAACGTTGGAATGTCTGACTTGCATTCGAAGAAATTAATGCGACTCCCTCCTGGAAATCTGACTGCAGTGAGTGGCATATAACTTTCCTCCATCGGTATCTGATAGTACGCTTTCTGGAGATCTAAAGGTGAATAAACCTCATATCCAATTATATCTCGAAGCTGAGTACTCTGGTAAGGGAGAGGATAAGAATCACCCTACGTCACTGAGTTTAATAGACGATAATTCCCACAAACCTTTCATTGTTCCGGTTCAGGTTTTGGAACTATCACTATTGAGGAAGCAAAATTGGAATTTTACCTTCTAAAAATTCCCTCTTCGCGCAATTGGTGAAATTCAGACACAGCAACCTGTTGCTTGTGTTGTGCCAATGGTTGGGCCTTTGGTGAACAAGGCAATAGAGCCACCAATTCTATTTGGTATTCTACTCCTGTCTTCAATCCTGTTCTCTTGGCACTGAAAGGTTGAAATAATGCAAGGATTTTCTCGATGATGTCGACAAAGTCATGTGCGATCGGTGCTCTAACCACCGAGCCATCCTGCCGCACACTAAACTGCACACAATTTTCAGATATATACTAACTAAAGTAAATTGGTTAGTCTATTTTTCCTTCAGACGGAGCATATATGGCATCATTTAGACACAACGTTCCAGTAAACCATCCCCAATCTGTCATTACTGAACAGACACCACACTACATGGGAAAGTGGTATTGAAATGAACATTTATATAATTAAACGATCATTGGTTGCGCGGGTGGTGATAACAATTATTATAATCAAGGTTGCGGTTTTGATATAAACACCCGACCTATTAATTACTTACATATGTCAGTATAAACTAACAATTGTATAGTGGAGAAAAGGCAATTCATCCAGTAGACTTGTTTAGTTCTTATTGGGACCTCATCAATTAATGACCAGAATTTCTCGCGCACAGGACTCGCACATGGGCACGTTGGCTTCTGAATTTGGTGCTCCAACCACTGAGCTATCCTGCCGCACACTGCACTGTACACAATTTTCAGTTTTATACTAATTAATGTAACTTGGTTAGTCTATTATGCCTTTAGGTGAAGCTCATATGGCATCCATTTAGACCCAAGTTCCAACCAGCCATCTCCAATCTGTCATTACTGAAGAATCACCACACTACATGAGGAAGGGATTTTGAAATGAACATTTCTATAATTAAACGAACATTGGTTGCGCGCGTGGTGATGTCAATTATTATAATCAAGTTTGCGGTCTTGATATAAACACACGACCCATTAATTATATACATATGTCATTATAAACTAAGAATTGTTGTGTAGAAAAGGCAATTCATCCAGTTTCGTCCTTACTGGGAACTCATCATGTACTTGCCAGAATTTGCCGCGGACAGGACTCGAACCTGGGCACTTCTGCTTCGGTTTTCGAGCGTGAAATAAACATCAATCCCATTGAATTTAATCAGTCGTCGAACAACAACGCCAGTCGACTCTCCATGATCATTAACAGAGTATGTTGGCAACCTGACTACCGCGAATAAAACTGCAATATACATATGGAAATAAAAATGAGATGTTTGGTTCTCACCTCTAGTAGTCTTTCCCACATTGTACTTGACTGTAAATGTCGGCTGCACAATTTCTATACAGTCACGAACATAAACATTTGAAGCTTTTGCCACATATATATAGATAATACTATTAAACAATCAATGATTGCGCGGGTTGTGGTAACAATTCTTTAAATCAACTTTGCGAGCTTGAATAATACACCATTCCCACTTTATTTAACTTGTCGGATTGTATATATATTATTAGTTTCATATAAGGACGAACCTGGTTTATTATCTTATTTAATATTGTGAAGCGGCTGATATTTGTTTATGTGAGGTTGAATTATATTAATCAGTTCTGAAGTTCAATCAGATACATATTAAATGATATTTATTATCGTGCACCAACAGAATCAAAGACTTTTGGTCTGATCTGGCAAACATGCAGAGATTACCTGGAATCCAGTTTCAAAACAGTTGTATGGAAAACAGTTTTATGGAATAGCCGCGTTTTCGCACGTTTCTATCATCTGCTTGGCCATTGCACAATCAGGCAAACCGGCAATTTCGCTTGCTGAAATTTGTCAATTTATGAAGGACAACTTTCTTTATTACAAGCAAACTAAATCGAATTGGCAGGTAATTTATATTAAAATTAATAGTTTCTCTGCATTTAACTTTGAAAAAATCTAAAAATTTCTATATCTGTACAAGTGTACAGTACAATGAATCAATCGATAATGATGGTGACTATACTTGCAATATTTCTTGGTTTATGCACCTGGGTTAGGTTTAGAGTTAAACACAAGTTAATATTAGATATTTTAAATTTACACACGAGATTTCATTCGACAGATTTGTGGGGAAAATGAATTCGGTTATCTTTATGTTAACTATTTAAACCACCATTGCGAGTACTGTAAAGCACACTATTCAAATGTATATTAGGTGCTCCGCACTTAGTTACAAATTTGTTCCAATATGACAGTATGAACGGAGCGTATAATCTTATGCACATTCGTTTCGACGTATTACCGGCGCCTACTGATGAGTTGCACGAAATTATACTTTCTGTTCATGCTGTCTTTGGCTTATCCTTCTTGTCATAACTGATATAATTTGTTGCTAAGTGCGCAACACCTAATACACAATTGCATATAAAATAGGTCTCAGCTGAAAACATTATCTATCTTTTGTATACATATTATATTCCTTGACAATTTTGTAGTTTAAAACTTTGGGATTACGCTTCGATGAAGAGTCAAGTTTAAGAATAATCGTCCTTGTTTATATGTATATGCATGCACTTCACGATTATTTCCTCATCGTTTACTGAATATTTTGTATTGGTTTTCATTTCCTCTAATGAAGAACTCTATAAGACACACGTTGTCGTCAAATAGGAAAACCATTTGCCTCCCACTAGCTGTAGGAACAGATCACGCAGAGTCGGCATGGGATACGGGTCTGGTTTAGTCACTGAGTTCAATTGCCTGAAACCAGCCGCTTGTCGGAGCGAACCATCCTTTTTCGTAACGCAAACCATCGAAGCACGAAAAACAGATGATGACGGTTCAAGAACGCCGGCTTTATCATTTCTTGGGTTGCTCGAGTCGCTGCTGCTAATTTCTTTGGAGGAGCACCATATACTTTTGGTGGTTCGTAACCTTCATTTAGTTCTAGCCAAAGCTTAAACTGGTCGACAGTCAGCCCTGGACATTCGCTGCAATCAGGCAGTTGGAATATAATGTTATATTGGTTTCGAAGATTTTTCCACCACCCAGGCAGACAACTGGTCTCCTCCTGCATCTTAGGGGTACATATTGACTTTATTGAATTTATTCTCTCAGGCCTCGATATGCATACACGCTTATTTTGACAGTCTATTGTCTTAACCCATTTTCTAATGAAATCAAGTCCCAGTAAGGGCGTTTGCGTATTCGCAACAACAAAAGACATATGATAGACATTTTCATTTATTAACAACTTCGTGTGCCACTTGCCTGCAGCCACCATCGATGCGCCCGATGCCTGACATAAACTTGCTGTCGTAGGTTTTACGTTGTTCAATGGCCAAGTCAGTGGTAACACCGACACATCAGCTCCAGTATCCAATTGCATTATTACAGGCCGTCCGTTGAAGAGTTCTAAAAATGTAACTTTAATAAAAATCCTTACATTTGGCAAAGTTTCCCACACTTCCCTTTCTTCAAAGGTCATCTGGTTCGGACCACATTTTTGTTTGTTCTGCTGGTTTTCATTCGATCTACCCCTCGGAGCCTCCGAAGGATTAATATTTGTGCCCTGCTCTCGCCCACATTTATTTGTGAGGTTGTGAACCCTGTTTCCCCACTGAACTGGCCGTTCTCGAGGAGCAGTACATTGGTTTTGCTGACGCTTATACGCCGTATTCTTCGGAGCTAGAGTCCTTATATATTGGCTTTGCTTCCAGGCCACTGGTTGTTGCCTTTTGTCGTGGAATTGATTATTATGCCGCGAAGAATTCCAGTACGGTATGTCGCTCTTGCCAGATGTTCTAACGGGACCTATGCGTGAAGTTGCAGCTGCCACTTTGTTTGTCATCCTGGCCGAACTTTGAAGAACCTGAAGTCTCTCTTCAAGGCCTCCCTGGGCGCTGGATATTGCACCGTATCTTGTAGGATCCAGCAGCATGAACATGATGGCCTCTTGCGGTTGCAACCCGGGTAAAGACTCAGTAAGCTTCGAGAACCACCGCTTGATATGTGCCATGGTATCCATGGGCATCTCACCCAGTAATGGTTTCAGGCTGTATAATTCTGAGAACACCTCCTGGGGCCTGGCCCGGAAATGATCCAACACTCGTCTTTTGTACTCTTCATACGTGAGGTCAAGCGGCAATTCCAATTGGACTGCTACTGTACGGTCCACTAATTCCTGGACAGCCTCACGCACAATAGGTGTTTATAATGCAAATTCTCGAACTAATGCTTCAAATAATTCGAACCACAACTGTGGCCTTTCCACATCTTGTGGTGCCAGTATGGGCTTAAACTCTGATGACGGTCTGAAAAAACTCGTCGGTTCGGCTGAAAACGCCGGCATATTTCCTCCTCATTCCTCTTCGGTGCGGTCGCCATTGTTGTGTCCACCTATATTGGATTGTCCACGTACCCGTATGTCGTCTGTGTTTATTATCAGCGTATCGTCCAGACGAGACTTAATTATGCCTAATTCTGCAGTTACATTATTCATTTGAGAATTCAGTCCCTGAATCAACGTTTCCAACTCATCAGAAGCCATTTTAAATGTACCACACATGCTTTATTTTTACTCAATTATATATAGAATTTTGCTCGTACAACGAACATCGATTTAATAAAACAAATTTACAAGTAATAATTAATTTTTGTTCACTTCGACTCGAAGTCTGCTTTTATCATTGGGCTGACTGCTTCATTCTTATACGGGCGTTTCTGCGAGAAATTTCTGTTGAAATAATATCTACCCTAGATAAGTCTCTTTGTTCATTATTTGTCTTAAAGGTGGATATTGCCACAAGCACACTATTCAATTGTGCATTAGGTGCTCTGCACTTAGTTACAAATTTGTTCCTATATGACAGTATGAACGGAGGGTATAATCTTATGCTCATTCGTTTCGGCGTAATACAGGCGCTTAATGATGATTCGCACGAAACTATACTTTCTGTTCATGTTCACTTTGGCTTATCCTTCTGGTCATAATTGAAATAATTTGTTGCTAAGTCCGCAACACCTAATGCACAATTGCATATATATTAGGTTTCGGCCGCAAACATTAGCTAACTATTGTATACATATAAATTCACTGACAATTTTGTAGTTTAAAATTTTGGGATTACGCTTCGATGAACAGAAAAATTTAATAATAATCGTTCTTGTATTTATATATATATATATATATATATATATATATATATATATATATATATATATATATATATGCATGAACTTCACGATTATTTTCTCGTCATTTACTGAATATTTTGTTTCGGTTTTCATTTTGTATGATAAAGAACTCTATAAGACATACGTTGTCTTTAAACAGGCATTTTGAGAAGGTTCCACATAAAAGTGGTGAACGAAGAAAAGGCGAATATTTCGATGGATGCAGTCGCATTTAAAAAAGTTTCGATGCTGTAGCCGTACATCGTTTGTCGCACCTAATCTTACTTCATTACCCCAACATCAAAAACATAAACAACGCCAACAAGATAAGCAGCAACAGCAAAAACAGCAGCATAGAAGGCTAGAGCAACAAGAACAACATGAACAAGATCACCAGCAGCATTATCACAAACAAGATCAACAACAGGACCAGATAGGAGAAAACCAGGAGCATAGTGAGTTACATGATCTGCTGTATATTACACCGGAACCAACTTTCTCGTCCCATGGGGAGGTAAGTATTTTTCCATATGACCATCTGTGAAATATTTTAATCGTAAAAAGAGTGATGAATTTAGGCATAGATATTCTATCATTGCGCTAAAAAGTAGTCAAAACCGTCATTGTTGAGATCTCTTTAATAATGTATTATCAGTACCAAAATATCATTTTCTTCTTGATTTTATTGAATTTTCGCAAAAGAAATCTCTGTGGCTTGTTTCTCTCTTGCAAAAGAGAACGTCACCGGTGGTACACATTGAAACATTAGGTTAACAGCAAAGGAATATTGAAAATTTTCAGTAAATCCATCATTTTTTTATTGCATAGCCATACAAATTCAAAAGTGGCTATTTTTTCACTGCCATATTACCATAAGAATTGGAAAAATATAAAGTGAAAAATAATAATTTATACACAAATTATTACTGAAATTTACGAGAGAGGGAGAGGGAGAGAGAGAACCTAACTAATATGAGTATATATACCAAGATAAATCACAAAAGTGAGGCACAACACCATTATGGCTAAGTCAGCATTTGGGCAAGGCAACATCCTTGCGGCTTTCACTGTTTCATATCATAAACATCCATCGATTTACATCTTTACATATATGGGCGGTGGCATTGCATATTTTGTTTGCGTAAAGCAATTGATCAAATGCATCATCCTACATTAAACATATAAATTGTTTATTAAAATTATGGCATCCTCAAGAAATAAAGCTATTCCAGAGCATATATCAAATATGAGGCACAATGTCAGTTTAACGAATTTCTCAGTTCTACATAAAGCAAAATCGGAAAAAATCTTCTACGTATACGAAGCCCTTTGTAATGAGGCAGCACCTGATTGAAAGATTCAAAGGCTACACCAGCATGAGATTGTAGCCGACTTGCAACTTATCACAAAAACATCCAGTCGACTGGAAACAAGTTTACGTATATACAGTTTGACAAATTGCGTCAAATTTATTATTAGCCTCGTTCAACCTTGAACGTCATGATAGGCGAGTAATGCTGAAATCTTCTCATAATACATTATCATATGTAAAAGTTAAAGTGTATCAACAATGTGACACGACTGGTAACATAATAAGCAAAACATTCGAACACGCAATTGTAAATAAAGCGAAATCTTTGAAAAAGCATTGATTGCGCTCAGGTTGATAACGTTTCTTTAAATAAAGTTTGCGAGTAGGAAAAAACTACTAAATTTATTTCATCTATCCAATCTGAAATCAAAGAAAAACTATCATCTATCACACGTACCGTCGCGCTTCGACATCCGATGATAACTCTATGAGCACGACAGCAATAAGTACAACGAGGATCAGACCACATTGCATTCATTTAATGTATTGAAAAGAATTTTCAGCTCTCAGCCATCGTAGTCTCTCCTACACCGTAATTTCCATTCCATTAACCTATTAGAATACAATGAGTGCTCAATTGGTAAGCTAATATACTTATAGCTAAAGTTGTACAAATGTGAAGTTCGTGACTGTATAGGAATTTGACAGTTAGAATTCCGGATATATTTGCTGCATGCGACAATGCGTTATTTCAGAAATGCATCACTGGGCTTCCAGGCCTTCTGCTTGTATTGAGGTTTGCTTCTTTTTTGTCCGTTTGATGTTATTCTAGTGAATCTTCAGATGTTACTAAATCGCTGTAATTTCAATGAGATGAGTTTACACGTACAGTAGTTGATTACTCCTGCATCAAAAAGAAACGAGAACTCATACATGCAGGTATGACATACGTTTATCCAGTGAGTCGTCAGTATTTGTTATTAAATCACTATAATTTAATTTCGATGAGTGTACACATGCAGAAATATACACAGACCAGTTAAATACTGTTTGTTGCGAAGAAATAATATATATGCAAGTATGTATTAGGTGTTGCGAACCTAGTAGCAAATTAGTTCAGTTGTGACCAGAAGGATAAACCAAAGGCAGCATGAACGGAAAGTATAATCTCATGCACATTCGTTTCGTGCTTACTGGCGACTCATCAGTAGGAGCCCGTTTACACATTCGTCTAGGAGATTGTACCGTCTTATTATTCCACATTCTTCGACAAAATATATAGTGCTTAAAGGGCGTAATACCGGCTCCAAAATTTCCCGATGAGAATTTACATTCCAAAACTGAATGCAAAACTTATATGTGGTTGAGGAATTCATTTTTATACATTTTTATTGTGCAAATTTCGCAATGTTTTGTTTCTTTCTCTTCATTTAGGACTGGTTTATGTCTGAACTCCAAAACTCTGAGGATGATCAAATTCATTCAGCAGAACTTTTGGAGGATTCTTCGTATAAAACAGAAGCAACGGAAGGCGTTGCTGTTTTTACGGAAGCTGAATTGCCCTATTTCAACGAACAAGAAGAAAATAAGCAGAACTGCCAAGAAGACGAGGAACTATCGCTAATTCTATTTTAAGACAAAGCTGGAATTATCAAACATATCGCCGATAACTGTTTATGTACATATGTATATATTTTTATTCTTTCTGGTCTCTTTGGCAATTTTATTTATGATTCTTTAATAGACTTTATAAAAAGGGCAATGAGAATATCGTTTTAAATACTTTTGTCAAAATTTTTAAAATAAATTGTTATTTAACAAAATGAGTTAATTTCAGCTTTCTAAAATCGACGGTTACGCTTCGTTTTGAGTATTTTGATGTCGTCCGAAATACTAAAGGAAGAAATCTTGGCACGGACTGAACCATATTCGACACATATTTCTCAAAGTCCCGATTCCCTTTTAATTTTAATTTTGTCAATCCATTAAGCTTGTTTTGCACAATTAGAAGATTATTATTTGTCTTGAAGGAATATTCACCACTCATTTAAATAAGTGCTGACATACATTTGAAGTAAGCAATCCTTATACTTAAGGAATTTTTATGCCTCCGAGCAATATTCTTAATGTACGGTGAATCTTGGTATTAGAGTAAGCTTGTTCAATTTCCCAATATTTTTGGATTGATAACATTAGTTGGTCTATACATTAAGGTTCAACGGGAATTAATTTCATTATTTATGTGAAGGAATGCTTGATCTGTATATATGTCAGTTTAGTTGAAGTTTATTTATATTTACTCGAGGGCTCAGCGTTTTTAGCTTAGAAGATGCATATGATAAAATCGTACGTCTGCATGTACTATAAGATGCATTAGCCCTTCCGCAATTCTACGACGTCTGAGTCTCTATTTTCTCCTCTGAGCACTGATTGGAAATTATGTAATTGAAGTAAATATACAATACTTAGTTTATACTAACAAACTTATGTACATAATGGGTCAAGTGTTTATATCAAGATCGGGACATTGATTAAAGTAATCAACAGGAATGATCGGTTATAATTTGGCAGTCGCCGGCGCTGTTTTTTATAATCAGCTTTAGTTGAATCAGGTAGGTGATGTTATTCGTTATTTTTAGAGAATGTTCAAATACGCTCTGGCGCTTTGTTATTCTCAGCAGTCGAAGAACTGTTTGGTTTCCAGCAAAATGTCAGATATTGGACGCGAGAGGAATAACGGAGTGTATTAAGTTCAGCGTCAGTTGAATCAGGTTAGTGAATTTATTCATTTTTTATAGTATGCTCAAAGTGGGTACGGCAAAGGGATGTGCCATTGTGCACCAGAAAAGCCTGTTATTCAAAACACAATTTGAATAAGATAATTGACGATATTCCTCATTTATATATATATATATATATATATATATATATATAGGTAATACAATTAAAATGTTAATGATTACGCGTGTGGTGGTAACAATTCTTTAAATCAAGTTTACGTGCTTGAAGTAAACACCAATCCCATTGTATTTAAACAGTCGTCGAACAACATAACAAAACTACAGTGACTTTCCATGATCATATATATATATATATATATATATATATATATATATATCTGTATATTCGTAGACTCGATAAATGCAGTTTCCAGTCTCCACTTCATTAAGGGAAAAACCAAAACTAGTAATATTTCCATACTTACAGGCAATTCTATATTCTCTTTTTACTTTGATTGAGCCCATAATTGCACCAGCATGTATGGGAGGGCTTCCATTACGTAGGGTTTCTGCATCCATAATAATATTTTTCCTCCATACCGTATAATTATCATACATATATCCAGACCGTCAACCTTGCCTAGATAATAAATAATTTATAATTAAGTAGTTAGCTCTATTTTTAATGCCAAATGAAGTTGAACATTATTTACACAAAATTGATTTCAACAGTTAACAAATTGCAGCGGGGTTAACGTTATCGGTTTCTTTCTTTTGATTTTCAACTATTTATTGATTGAGCCCATAATTGCACCAGCATGTATGGGAGGGCTTCCATTACGTAGGGTTTCTGCATCCATAATAATCCTAAAGTTTCAATATTTTTCCTCCATACCGTATAATTATCATACATATATCCAGACCGTCAACCTTGCCTAGATAATAAATAATTTATAATTAAGTAGTTAGCTCTATTTTTAATGCCAAATGAAGTTGAACATTATTTACACAAAATTGATTTCAACAGTTAACAAATTGCAGCGGGGTTAACGTTATCGGTTTCTTTCTTTTGATTTTCAACTATTTATTTTTTTCATTGACGTTAATATCTATTTTAAATTGAGTCTATTCACGGCAACTCGATATTTTTTGCACATTTATCATTCAAATAGTTATTTCTTAAATTATGCCACTTACGATTTCTCCTTACAGTAAAGTTCCATCGCCAGTTGAATCAACATAAATTTCTCCCTCAACCTACGGCCGACTCATCCCCGTACTCTAAGTGATATAACGCCTAATTAATGAGAAATTATCTAGTCGCAAAAGTTGATAATTAGAGGAACGAGATCTGTGAAACTTTCAGAGTAAGCGAAAATAATTTTTTCAAACTTTTGGGCTTAATCCTTTATATCATTTAAATGTTACACTTTTTAATCTTTTTTATGCGTTTTATTGATTGAATCAAGTAACAAATTAGTTCAGTTGGGACCAGAAGGATAAACCAAAGGCAGCATGAACGGAACGTATAATTTCATGCGCATTCGTTTCGTGCTTACAGGCAACTCATCAGTACGAGCCAGTATTTCGCCCTATAACCACTATATATTTGAGTAAAGATTGTGGGTTAATAGGACGGTAAA